>VDFB02379711.1:260637232-260732726 GCA_007258455.2 Sequoia sempervirens
AGCAACTTATAGAGGCAACTTGAAGTTTCATATTTCTTCATTTTCATAGAGAAAAAAGAGACCTCAGCTGGTGCCATCAAACACACTATACATTCTTAGTAATAAATTTCCAAATTTATTTCCCTCTCAATTACACTACATTATTCTACATACATTATCTCAGCAAATTTTCAACACATAGCAGAGCAGATACTTCCATTGTGCAGCGAGAAACAGAATAATGAAAGCCAATTTATTGACGAGCTCATAGCAGAGCTCCTACCTGCCAATTGCATTTGCTTGAAAGTTCTTGAAGTCTTTTGAAAAAAGAAAATTCGTGAATAATCTGCAATCAAGGCATTCCAAGATAACACATTTCATCGAGGCATTCTGTTAAATAGTTCATGTGCCTTGTCTATGCTTCCATATTCTGCGTATCTTGCAATCATGGCAATCCATTTGACCACATTTCTTTGAGGCATTTTGTCAAACAGTTCACATGCCTTGGCTATACTTCCACATTTTGCATACATGTCTACCAAGGTGGTTGCAACCACAACATCTGAAAAAAATCCTCGAATGGATTCCATACCCTATTCCGAAGCTCCCATTTTCGCACAGGCAGGGAGGCTGCTGGTAGAGGTTGCGGAGTCTGGCTTTATAACTGCAGTTGCATTTTCTTGAAAGTTCCTGAAGCCTTTCAAAAACTCTATTTTGCGTATACCCTGCTACCTGGCATTCCATTAAACCACATTTATTAACTTTGCAGCGCGGGAGTTTTATATCATAGGCGGGAACTGTGCGGTTGACTGCTGACTACAGCGGTTAATAGAGAACTGCTAAGGTAAACGGAAACGAAACGGAGGCTGGTGAAGGCAACGGGAAAGACAAAAATATAAACGGCACTAAGAGCTGGATATTGGAATGGCGGGTGAAGAGTGGGACCCACAGGCACGTCCACACTAAGCAGTCAAAGCTTAGTGTGTGACGTTTAAGCCAGGCCATTCGATCCCCTTACCGAAAGCAGAATCTTTTCCTTCTCAGGCAGAGCTGAGAAACGTTTTAATGGGCGTGATCAGTGTACCTAACTGACAATTATATTTGCAGGTTTACGGCGGACATGGGGTATGGGCTATGTCAGAGCATGGGCGAATAGAAACAGATGTTGACAGAAAGGAGGGACCACATCTTAGGGCATCCTAGTTGAGCTCAGCAGGTCCAGTTCGTTCCATGAATGACCAACCATTGACGACAGACGATCAACTTACAGTATATTTCTGTAACTGCTACGATGGTGTACAAATAGGAAAGAAACCAATAACGGTACCTATAAGCGACTTCTGTTCTGCAACACAGGGACCAATAACATGACTGTGACTCCCATGTGAATGTCATCTCACTTATACAATTTCAGCAAGGTTAAAAAGCTGCACCATTTCTAGTCCCCAATTTTGTCATTCCCTCCTCGTTCAAAGACCTACGAGCTACTTTGCTCTCACTTATCTTTTGTCCCATCTTGTTGTTTGCTTGGTACCGGTGTATTTATTGGACTTGTAACCTATAAATCACAGTCTATAACATTCCATGCTCGTATCACATGTTTAAAAGTTCAAAGTTTCCATCGTAGATCACCTGTACATGTAAGACAACTCTGTTATGAAATTAACACTATATAAGTATGTTCTTATTTTTGTATAATCCTCACCTTTTATTCTTTTGTTTTACTTTTATTCTAGCTTTATTGTAGATGTAATTTTCTTGGCTAATTTTAACTTGAGGTTTATTAAATTTTAAATTTTCAGAATCAATTTTTATTATAGTTATTTATTTGTACTAGATTTTATTATAAGTATGGATTTTATTTTTTTAGATAGGATTGTTTGTGTGGTTTTTGTCATGTATTTTAAACATATTTTTTAATCATTTCAAGTTAACTCTTACATATAATTTAATTTGTACCCATTAGCTTATAGATCAACTATTTTGAATTGAATACCAATGATCTTGTATTTAAAGACTTGTCCTATGTAATTAATTTATCAATTTGTTATCAATCATTAAAATAATAGATTGGATTCTATTTACGTAAGCCACATACACTAAAATTGCCATATCAATATTTGCATATAAAAAATACTACACTATTGATTCACCATCTAAGCATCTTACATTTCTTTTTACTATGTATTTTATCTTGTTCATTGGCAACAAGGGTCAACTAGTCACTTATGAAGCTCCATACTTTCTTCCCTACACACTAGTAATCTCACAAAGGTACTTCTTGATACCAAACATACTCAAATGTGTAGCTGCAAAATTACCAAAGAAAAAGAGAACATGATAAAGATCTATGACCTAAAGATTATTCAAACTACAAGGCTAGCACCATATGAGGAGGATACTTTACTTCAAGCATAACCTAGTCGATGAGAAATTAAGATGATCAAAGTAGGTCTATCATTTTATATGCAATTTTTTTTTCAATAACAAATTATAATATAAAAATCAATCATAGTTTACATAAAAAAGTCAACAATCAACTACTTGAGAGGGAAAAATCAAAGATAAGCACAACTTAATCCACCATTTATCATTTATGCTCACAACCTCATTTTTTAATTTATGTTTCACTACTTATTATATTATTTTCACCAATTCATTAGACTAAACTAATTGATTTTCCTACATTTTGAATCCACCTTGTGCTTTTCCCAAGGTCCTATTATTCATTACTCTTCATGATTTACCATTATTGCATATTTTATTACTTTTCTACCATATCTAATTGCCCAACATGATAAAATAAACAACATAGAAATAAATAAATAAAAGAATCTTATTCTGATATATTTCAACCTCCATCTAAATCCTTTGATAATGGTTTCCAATCCATAATTGATCAATCCATTAAATCTTCATTATCAATCCACACTCTAACTTAAAACACATATTTCAATATTACTTATTATGGGAATTTGTAAGTTAGCATTCTTATTCAATAAATGCCAATTAATACTCCTAGAATTTTTCTCAATACTTGTAACATTGATTTTTTATTTAATGCTCTTTTACCTATTAACAATTTTTCTAAATGAGAATAGATGCATAGTGCTCTAATGAATTAATTTAAAATATTTTGAACTTTCTAATTAACCCATAGATATCAAGAAATAAAAGAACCAACAAAGTAAACAAAGCACATGTTGCTCACTTCCTTGCAATGACACATATACTTTTATTCTTATATTGTTTGTTTTGAGTTTTACTATCTGCATGTTTTGTGTAATGTGTGAATAGAAAAGATAACTAGATTATGACACATGACACAAGTGGATATAGAAAGGTGTATTTTGGAATAAATATTTTTTTTTGTCATTTTTTTTCAAATAAAGAAAACCACTAAGAAAAAAATGCACAAGGCTTAGAAGGAGATTCACGAGAAAGCTATGGATTTTTGGAAACAAATATCTAGGGTAGTTTGGCTCATAAGTGGTGAAAGAAACACTATTTTTTCCACCTTTCCTCTCTCAAGCATCGAGTGGAAAATGAAAATTAAAGTTATTCAAACTAATGACTTTGCTTTGGAGGAGGAAGGCGAAATCCATGAGGCTACAATTCAGTTATTTTATAATCTCCTATGTGATGATTTTGAATATGAAAAAGAGTGTGAAGATCAATGTCTTGGAGTTATTCCTAAGATTGTTTTGTAGGAAAGTAGAAAGTGCTTATCAACATTCCTACTAAGGAGGAGATAAGATGGATAGTCTTCTTTCTGAAGGTAATAAAGTTTTTTGGGATGTATGAATTCCCTCATTTTTTCATTCCTTTTGGGATATAGTGGTGAAGGACGTTGCAAATGCTACTAAGGAGTTTTTTGGGAGTAGGAATTTACTTATAGAGCTCAATTCAACTTTTCTTGTCAAGATTCTAAAGAATCTTGGTGCTAAATCATTTGGGGATTTTAGAACCATCAACTTATGAAACATCATATATAAGATATTTTCTAAGGTTTTAGTAGTGAAATTTCAATGTATCCTTCATGATAGACTATCCATTTAGCAAAATGCTTTTGTCCATGAAAAATAGGTTTTGGATTCCATTATTTTAGTGCAAGAAAAAATTCACTCCCTTTCTATGAATAAGAAAGTAGTACTTTAACTCACAATGTATTTATTGAAATCCTATGGTTTGGTTAATTGGATCTCCTTAACTACAATATACTCTAGTTTTGGCTTGGGGAGAAAATTTTTGGAACTCATTTTCCAATTTATCTCCTCTCCTAAGTTTTATATGATTATTAATGGCCCCCCCTCAGGATTATTTAAAATTTCTAGAGGGGTAAGGCAAGGTGATTTGATATCTCCATTTCTCTTTTTCATAATGGTGGAAGGTTTAGATAGATACATTCAAGGAGATTTTAATGTAGGATCTCCAAAGGGGATTCAACCATCCCCTAGAGTGCCTCCCTGTTCCAATCAATAATTTATTATTGACACTATCATGATAGGGGAAACTTTAGTTTTGTAAGCCAAAACGATCAGGTCTATTTTTCTAAATTATGAAAGGGATTTTGGTCAGAAAATTACCCTCCCGAAAAGCATTATTTTCTTCATAAATACAACTATGCAAATATAGTTGAATATTGGTAGAATTTTCCAATGTAATATGGACAACTTTCCTTCAACTTATTTAGGTTTATCTCTCTATGATAACAAGGTTCTATATTTTATCTAGTTAGGAATTTTTGATATGTTTCAACCTAAATTGGTTGGTTGGAAATGATTTTTACTTAGTTAGATGGGTGAGATTCAACTTATCAACGAAACCCTTTATAATATGCCTATCTATGCTATGAGTCCTTTTAAAATTGCTAGAAAGTATATGGAAAAGATTGAGAAAATATAAAAATGGTTCCTTTGGGCTAGAATTAAGGAAAGGAAAAGAATCCCTTTGTTGTCTTGGGATCAAGTTTGTAGATACAAAAACTAGGCGGTCTTGAGATTAGAAAAGTAAAGGAATTCAATCTTGATTTTCTAACAAAAATTATTGAAGAATTATGTTTGAAAATAATTAATGGACATATATCATGATGAATAAATATTTTTTGGGCTATAGTAACTTTAGGGTGGTTTTGAAACTTGAGGATCTCTATGCAGGCTAAAAAATCTGGAGGAATATTCTAAAGACTAGATTTCATAGAGAAAGGAATCTTATGGAAATTTGGGAATGACAATCTAATGATTTTTTTGGATTACGTATGGTGTGACAATTCCCATATATGCACCCAAACTTGGGGTTAGATTTTTAAACATCACTGTATTATAAATTTTGGGAACTATTTGGTTGTTTATTTTTAAGAAGGGGGTTGAAAGAAGTTCATATTATTGATCCAAATTTGGTACACTTTAAATGCCTCATCTAATTTATGAATAATCCTTTAAATAAATTGGATGAGTATTTTATTTGGAATCTCATGAAATACTCGAAGATGACACACTCAATTTTTTTTTTGATGAAACAATTTTTTTTGAAGCGATGCCAATGAACATGATAATGCAACAATGATATGTTGAACTTGAATAGTAACATGCACAAAAGCATCACAAAAACATGACACAACAAAAAAAGGAAAATAAGATAACTTCACCATTGCATAAACACAATGGTCAAAATAGAGGACTAACCAAGTGTGGGATAAATCCACCATAAGGGAGAGAGAAAATCACATACACAATAATTGATTACCTAACCATGATCATCTTCTGTCACAACACCATAATGGGGTAGGATGATGGAAATCATTGAAAATCATCAACCTAAAATCCACATCCAAACACATTTCACAACTTTAAAAAAAGAGGTCAATATCTATACGAGGTTTCCTAATGAAGAGATATAAAATCACCACAAACTACAAGGACAATAAGTCATTTATAGATAACCACATGCATCCCAAGACATCTCATTATAATATGACATTAAACAAGTAGAATAACACTAATTCACCATATCACATGACCTAATAGGAATATGGAGGAAACCAACAAGGCCAAAAAAGGAGGATTATAACCTTCACAAAATATTGAAATACTAGGTGTAGAATCTACCTAACCTTGGGATTCACAACTAGGCAACTACAGAAGAAAGTATACAAACCAAGGAAAGAGAAGCCACTAGTTCTAAATGATAACATGTAAGAATATGGAATAAAAACCAATAAACCAATATTACCATGAGGAAAAACTTCCATTTACATGATTTTCCCATACACAGCGTCAAAATAAGGAAGAAAGATCAAGTCCTAAAAGAGGAAACTTGAGTAGGTTTTAAAGGGTTCCAATGAATAAAATTATTGACACAAGAAAATTATAGGGAATAACATTATTCATTAATGTAATTATGATTATAAAAAAATTGGATAATTGAGGTTAATATGGTGCATAGTGTCTTGCTCTACTCCTTTTATTGTCTAAATTTGTTTGTAAATTTTTGTTTTTTTGTATTTGCATCAAAACAACAAATTAAACTATTATCCTAGTTAGATAATTATATTTCATTTCGAAATTCATCCAATATTTGGTCAATGGTTGGTTGACTCACCTTTCATGTTGTAATTCAACCACATACTTTTCCTAATCTGTCAAACCCCACTACCATCAAATATCTAATGAAACATATTAAAAAGGTGCATAAACCCTAAAGAAAAATATCTAGGGTTTCAATTTTTCTATGTTTCACAAAATAAAGTTTACTACTTATCTAAATTAGTTGATATATCCATCTCTAGATTTTTAGGTCTTGATTGCAAATGGTGGTATTGTTACTTATTCTATAAAGTTCCATAGAATTACATTATCAATAGGAGATTATCAGGTTGATAGTTTAAACTATGATATCTCCATAGGTGCAACAAATATTAATTTGGAAGTACAATTACTAACTACTTTGAGAAAAAATAAGATGAAATTCCAAGAAATATTCATGAGATTTTAATCAAAAGGAAAGATAATGGAGTTGGGGGTAAAAGCACAAAGATGAGTCCACTTAAGGTGGGAGTTTGGCCCTTAGTCAAAAAGTCAAAATTGGCTCAATGAACCAGGATCCCATTTTTAATAAACATGATCTTGTTTAGGTTCAAGGTCCCGAGCTGAAAATATAAACGAGATCCTATTTTTTAGAAAATAGGATCTCATTTTGTTTTGGCCTCCCAAGCTAGCCATTGTGAAATGACAAAATGGAATCCTGATTTGTAAGAAATGGGATCCTATTTTCACATTATCTTTCACATTCTCTGAAGTGTGTCCTAGCTATGTGAGCTAGGACCCATTCACCACATGGCGAATGGGTCCTCACTTAGACCTAGGACCCCCTTTGGGATATTATTTTGGTGGTATTTTAATCATTTCAAATCCTAGATATGATGTTGGCTTGTGATATTTTAATTTCAAGAATAAAGAATAAGATAATTATAAATATAAGGTTATTTCAGTATGTTTAATAAATAGAAGAATATAAGCTTTCAAGTATTCAAGTCCTAATAGAAAACTTATGAGATCAAGAGTTCACAAGAGAAATTCTAAGGCATTCAAAGGAAGATTTAAAGAAGATTATTGCAACAATCAAGATCCAATTCATCATGTCAAAGGCATAATGAATCATAAATTTAGTTGAGCTAATGCTTTGATGTAGCATTGAAGATCAATTCAAGCATATTTGAGGCATTGTTTCTAATTGAGTGTTGTGATTAATATCTACTTTAATTGAGGCCACTTCATGCAAGATTATTGATTTGTACTCCAAGGTTTCAATTGAGGTTTGGTGAGTTGTTATACATTATTGTTTATTCATCATTTCTTTATGCAGTTTTTCATTTCAAGTTTTAATTACCAAAACAAGGTTTGACCAAGGAAAACCCCTATTCCCTAACAAAAAAAAATATTCTTCTCCTTTGATGTGTGATTGTAGGTTTTAGGTTGAAGATCATTTGGAGAGTAAAGGTTGCAAAGTTGTCAAAATTGTCACCTTTCTTACAAAATCATGGAAATTCAGCTATAGGATTTATTTTTGATTTTTTGATAGTCTTCGACTAGGATCTACGAGAGAAGACATTGAAGAACAAAACCCAAAAATATATTTTCCAAATCCCTAGCCATGACCCATTCAACATAGGGTGAATGAGTCCTTAGTGAGGCTTGAGAAAGCACTTTTTGCAATATGTACACAACATTTAACCTTCTTAAAACTTTCCATTTGGTTGTTCTATTAGTTAGGTTTTATTTTTTATTCTCATTTGCATATTATAGCACACATATTGAATGAAATATAAAGAGGAAATTGGGTTCATCATTTTGATCCATTTTGGTGAACCCCATTTTTCTATGTTTCATTATGGTGAACTTGATATTTTGAGCATTGTATTTTTTTGATTTTGGAGTCTCTTTTCATCCTAGATTTAGATCTTTCATTCACTTGCATTAATTTTCATTGAATTAGATCTCATTTAGGGTGTGCAGATTCCATTCAAATTTGCATTGCATCTACGGATTATAGGATTGTATTGTTTGCATTCTTTAAATTTGAAAAAAAAAGCAGTCATATTGCATATCATATACATCATAATAACTTTTATTTAAATGTATTGAAACAAAATTGCATATCAAAGTAGGTGTTTTAGGTCATCATTTTGTCACATTTTACACTTAAGTTTCACATTGCAATCTATAGTAAATCAAATTGAAAATTGATGTTACAAATAGAATCTAAAAACCATTATAAAGCACTTGAAAATCTATAAAAATTATTTTCAAAAACCCTAATGTAGGATCCATTTTCCATAGGGAAAATGAGTCCCTGATTAGGATATAATCTACATTTTTTGAATTTAAAATCTTCACTTTTGCGCTTCTATTTGCTACTTTTAGATTTTTGTTTTAGTTTTTTGAGGCACATTACATTTTAGGTCATTTCACATTACACTTTACCCTCTTTTCATTTTAGGTTTGTACACTAAGTTTGTAAAATCTTGCATGAGCTTTACAACTTGGTGTCCTATTAACAATACTATTGTGAGACGTAGCTCGAGACTCATGTCATCACATGATACACCATTCTCCATGGATTTTTTATTTTCAAACTCTCTAATAGTGTTGATAATCAAACCCATATGGATCATAACATGAATACCTCATTTACCATGAATTCCCTTTCTAAAAACGATGTTCATTATATTGCTAATGTCCCATAAGATAACATAAGGAGGCTAGATGAAGAATTAAAGATTTTACAAAACTTTATGAGAACCAAACCTATTACAGGTAATGTCATTCCTCTAATAGGGAATGTAAGAATGATTCTTAAACATAAGGAAAGAATAAAATTCACGTGCTCCTTAGTCCATATCATTCAACATAATTTTCCTCCTCATCAACCTCCTTTCAATACATCTCCCATGCATAAGAGAAAAGAACCAACAAATTTTGATCACTTTACCACTCCTAACACATCCTTCTCTGAAAAAGGAAAGGGTCTATAGTTAGAAGAAGAAAGTGATGAAAATATATTAACTGCTTTCAAAGGAGAAAAACACGAAAGTGTAGGAAACATCATAGGATTGGGTTACAATAGTTGTATACAAACTATCCTAATCTATTTATAATTAATTACAACTATATCTTAAAACCAATACAATCTTTCTATACTCATTTACGCTTGGTAACCTTGAATACCTTTTACTCACCTAAATGTACAAAATTGGTTCAAAGATAGTCCTAATAGGAATAAACCTTATTCTACTTATCATAGATTCTTTGGGCATCATAATGATAATTTTGTCCCTTTAAAGAAAGTATTGAAGAAGTTTGCACCCTTTCAGAATCAGACTTAAAAAGCATGTCTCTTTGATCCTTTCCATGTAATAGTTGTAGGGGAATAGCATTCTCACTATTACATATCATACATTCATTACAAATCATTCTCTTTATTGTAAGGAGCTCACTCTCATCACCTATCTCAAATTTCATCCAGTCCTACACTTAGTGGGAGAAAGGTTAGATAGCCTTGTCCTATTTTGCATTTGATTTTGTCCCTTGGCATGTAAGGATTTGCTATATATATTGATCGATACTTTTTCGGGGATGTGGATTACGCATATAGGTTGACCTCACATGTGCCTTAATAGAATTTTGCATTGTTTTATTTTTCATGTTTCTTTATGCAATTGCATGTGCGTAATGTGATCCCCCATAATGTTTTGTTTGGTGTATCTCTCTTTTTTTTGGTGAATTCCTCTATATATATCTACATTCTTCTCTATATCATAAAAGTTTAACCTTTTTCACTTTTCTTGTGTTTACCTTTAGGGGATGATGCAAGGCATCAAGACATTTAGGTCTCTTCCTCCATGCTGAGACCATGTTTTCTTTTTCACTTAGATTTATGTGTTATTCTTCCAATTCTATTAATATTTGGGAAATGATGACATTTCCAAGCTCTATAACTAACATTGTAACAAAGATATACTTACCCAAAATCCATAGATCCCTTATATATTTCTTGGGGAAACCCCTCCCTCCTTTGTAATGATGTAGCTTAATTTTAGAAGCATATGACTTGGCATAGTTTTTTTAAGAAGGCACTCATGTCTTAGGAGTAAACATTGGCTACTTAGGAGTAAGCATTGGATACTTTAAAGAAATTTATCATAGCAATGGTTTTAGCAACCACTTTAAAGTGGGGTCATACATCGATGATATCTTTCAATATTTTTCATATTTCATGGTGTGATTTTCCTTTTTCTTATGATGCATCCTTTTCTTGGTGGCATCGTTGGGTTTGATGTCCTCCAAGAGTGTGATAGTTCTTAGCATATGAAATTCCTCTTAGTGGCTTGATACCACACATTGCATTCCCTAAGTTGTCAAACTTTTACTCTTGATTTATCCTCTCTTGGAGACTTCATGCATGATGTGGTTCCCTTTGAAGAATACCTGCCTAATGAAGAAATTCCCTTTGAACAAACCATATAAAATATTCATAAGTGTTTGGAATAACACAACTTTATAACCTTGTGAAGCTTCAATGCAAACCCTGGAGAAAGGCCACCTAGCATTTAAATACAATTTTCTAAATCAGAGCCTTTCCTGCCTTTTGTGGTAATTTTATATTGAAGTTGTCAAGAAGATAGCTTTGATATGGTATGGGAGCCTAATATGATTCTTGCATTTTCCACCCTTTTTGGATACTCACCTAGTGGACAACCTAAGGTTCCACTACCCCAGAGTGAGCACACACGTCATTTGTATAGTGGACATCAAGTTCTACTTGTGAACATTATTTCGAAAAACAGCTGAGATGTGTTTCACATCACATTGGATTGTTGAGGCTTGATCTACCTCCCTTTTCTTCTTGGTATTTGATGTTGTATGATTGTGCATTTTTGTCATTACTGCATGCATAAGTGTCTTGAATGTCTACTTTAGCTTGAGTTTGACATGGGGCCATATTCTCACTAAAGTGGGGGGAAAATGTAATTTAGAAAAAAGTATCCCTTTCTCACACTTCATTTGGGAATAATTAATATTAAAATAAGCTTAATTATGCCTTGATTTAGTGTTGCAATATGCTTTACACATTCACATTAAGCTTACGACCCTTCTTAATAAAATGGACTTAATGGTGACTTATTTAGGGTGTTGTAAAGTGTATCTTTACACTTTCACACTAATCTAGGGCTTTATTAATTAATTGAGGATGGATTTTCCTTAACTAGAACCTTTAATTCAAATCCAAGCCTAATTAATTGTAGATTCCAAAGGGATAAATCCTGACATTCATAATTGATATTACACAACACTTAATTTTTGAAGGTGTTTGTCCTAGGTTAGTGACCTAGGACCCATTCAACACCTAGTGAATGGGCCCTCATGAGGTCCTAGGACCCTATTTTCACATTATTTTTCACATTGTCCAAAGTGTGTCCTAGCTAAGTGAGTTAGGACCCATTCACCGTCTTCGATTAGACCTAGTACCCCCCTTGGGATATGTTTTTGACAATATTTTAATGATTTCAAATCCTACATCTGATGTCGACTTGTGTTATTTGAATTTTGAGAATTAAGAATAAGATAAGTATGAATAAAAGGTTATTTCACTATGTTTCATAACTAGAAGAATATATTTTTTTCAAATATTCAAGTACTAATAGCAAACTTATGAGATCAAGAGTTCATAAGAGCATTTCAAAGGAACTCAAGGGTAGATTTAAGGAAGATTATTGCAACAATGAAGATAGATTTCATCATGTCAAAGGAATAATTTGCATCATGCATGTTGTTGATCTAATGTTGTGATGTAGCATTGAAGATCAATTCAAGAATATTCAAGGCATTGTTTCTAATCAAGTGTTGTGATCAAGATCTATATTCATTGAGTCTAAATCATGTAAGATTTCTAATTTGTACTCAAAGGATTCAATTAAGGTTTGGTGAGTTGTTACATATTTTTGTTCATTCATAATTCCTTTATGCATTCCTTCATTTCAATTTTTAATTACCAAAACTAGGTTTAACCAAGGAAATTCCTTATTTCCTAACAAAATAAAAATTTTCTTCTCCTTTGATGTGCAATTACAAGTTTTAGGTTGGAGATCATTTGGAGAGAAAAAGTTTCATAGTTGTCAAAGTTATCAAAGTTGTCACCTTTCCAGAAAAATCACATAAATTGAGCTACAAGATTTATTTTTGGGTTCCCAATAGTCTCCAACTAGGATCTAGGAGAGCAAACATTGAAGAAAAGAACCTAGAAATTGATTTTCAAGAACCCTAGCTAGGATTGATTCACCATAGGGCGAATGAGTCCTTAGTAAGGCTTGAAAAAGTATTTTTTGCAATAGGTACAGAACATTTGACCTTATTAAAACTTCCCTTTTCACTAGTATTTTGGTAGGATTGATTTATGTAACTCATTTACACATCATAACCCTCATATTGAATGAAAATAGGAAGATAGGTACATTGTTCATCAATCCATATTCCCCTCGCCTATATTTTTCTATGTTTTAGTATGTATGTATATATGTATGTATGTATATATTAACTTTTCATCTCTAAAATATGAAATAAAAACCCTTAATTTGGCTATTTTGAAACCATTGAAAGACCTTTTCAAAATACATATATACATACATATGTACATACATTCTTATATATACATACATGCATACATGCATGTATACATACATACATACATATATGTATATATGTATGTATGTATACATATAATTTAGAATGTATAGACAAGAAAAATATGCATGCATTTCAATTCACCATTTTAATTGAATAACCTTTATTTAATTAAATCTAGCATTTCATCTTTTAATTAAATAGATTCACTTTATTTAATTAAATCATTACCTCATTTGATTAAATAGATCAATTTTTAATCAAATCCTAGCATTCCATCTTTTGATTAAATAGATCATCTCCTAAGTTCATCTCCTTTAAATTGAATAAATTAACCTTTATCTTACATCATCCTTTTAATTAAATAAATCAAACTTTATTTAATTAAATCTCAAAATTCATATTCCTCCTTTTTTATTTAAATAAATCCAAGTATCTAAGTCAAATGGGTCAAAACACCTAATCATCATCTTAAATTAATCAAACCATGATTAATCTAATCTAATCACCCATCACATCCTCTAGCTTTTCCCACTTGCACAAATAAATCAATTAATTCATTTATTAAATCCTCATTTTCCCTCAACAAGGCATCTTTGGAGAATATTTCCTCAAGTTTGAATTTGAAAACAAGTTGACTTGTCCCTTCCAACATGGCATTAACTCCCCTCTTACACGTCCCCCACTTGGAATTTAAGTCCCCTTTTTCTCCCTCCAACAAGCCAAATTTGAATTTGAAAAGGTTAGCTAATCTCATTTATTGGCACATTGACCAAAACTTGCACATTCCTCAACCATTCACATGTTGACAAATGGCACTTTCCCATTGGTTGAATCTTTGTCCCACATTGCTCTTTTTTGGGAACTCTTTCAACATGGTATTCTATAAATAAAAGGCTCATTCTTCATTCTTATCATCCACAATTTTCATACGAAGTTACTCTCTTCAATTGAGAGCTAATTTTGTCCACTTCATAGCATCTTCAACAATCTTCATCATTTGAGCTTGTCAAGGATTGGGAAAGGGTCACTTCTCACAAGTGACACCAATCCACTATGGAATAGGTATATATCATTTTTCCTTTATACTTTCAATTAGTTTGCTTGTGAGGTATGATGTGTTATTTCATAGGAGTATTTATGCATCTACATGAACTAACCCCATTTCTAACTAGTGTTGGAGTTTTAGCTTTGTGCAAATTTAGGGGTACTCACAACTTGTTCACACAAATTGCTTGGAGATGGTTTCTTGCTTCAATGGTGTTCATGGAGACTCTGAAGATGTATTGTAATATTTATTTCTGAATAATAATTGAGAGATGGATGCTTTTGGAGGCTAGGTTTTTCCCTCTTGAGGGTTTTCCTAGGGTATATCATATGCCATATAGCGGGTGCAGATTTTGACTGGTGAGGGGGATCAGGCCTACCAATAGATTTTGGGCATTAATGTTGAGTGAGACCAAGCACATCAAGAGGTGGTGGCCATCATGACCGAGAGATATTAGGCATTATAGAATCTACAAGTCATGACCACAGAGAGGGACCAGGAGGTTGTCTAGTGCCAACAAATAGAAGCTATGATAGTGGCCATACATGGTAGGACCATGTCAGCCAGATTATATAGAGAGGTTGTTACAAAGGTTTCGTATTATAGGAAACATTATCATTGTGATGTATTGCAAGCACTTAGACAACCTAATTTTTCAAAGTGCAGAGATGCACGACTAAGAGCAGAGGATTAGCCTGAGAGGCAAGATAGAGAGGGTAGCATCCATCAGGGCTAGCTATCATGTATAGACCATTGGAAAAACAAGGATAGATAAATAAGAGGGGGGGTGAATCAGTTGTCACAGAATATTAAACTTCAATAAACTTTTCACACTTAAATTAATCTCTTATCTAATGAACAAGAAATTAACCAGAAACAATAAGAACACCAGAGGTATAGAGAACACCAAGACTTTTTTTGTGGAAACCCTGTTAGGGGAGAAACCATGATGGATGTTAGTCCACAAGATTATACCTTGTTAAATTATATTGAGAAATAAAAAGGGGAATGCACATGCATTTAGGCTCACTACCTAGAGCTCACTTCTCAATAACAAAATGGGTTCACTACCCAACAAATAATGGATTAGATCCAAAGGGATTTGAACTGATAGAATAGCTTATGTAAAAGCTGGATTATAGTTCCAATAAAGCACAAAAAAAATCTCTTCGCACTTCGCTCTTACTCTTCACACTCTTCTCTAGCTTCGAATGAACTGAATAATATTTTCACACACATAGACACACACTCATTACCTCACTCACACAACCACTCTTTTATATCCACTACACAGATTTACATCAACAACTATGTTGACCTAAATTTACAAATAAATTTTTGAATGTGGATCAAACACCATCAGCCACAATTAGGATAAGAATGAAAACAATACTCATGAGTGCACCAAACATTTAAATTTTAATCCTCAAGGATCCGCAACACATTACCACCATCATGTCAGCTAGGGACAAGAAAAACTGAACACGCACAAGAAAATCTTCGACCACAAGCACACCAATCAATGCAGGTATGCAACAATAATAGAGAACAATATAGAAGCATCCATGAGCACCAAGAAACAATATAGAAACATCTGCAACAAGTATAATCATCAGAATCAGACAAACTTCAATCAAGAACACTGACAGAGACCACAAAAACATTGTCAGAACACAAATCACCATAACATAGAAAAATATTCATGTGAACCTCTAAAATGTCTAGTGGATGAGCTAGACACACTCAACAGTAAACCCTTTAGTCCACAACAACTAATCATCTACATATAGAACAAAAAACTTTCATGGCCTTGACTGTTCCACAGACTGCCTGTAACTCTCTCTTTTACAATTTTCTCAATATCCTCGACATATACAGCCTTTAACATCTCAATACTAATAGTGTTGACATCAATGAAAACCACATATCAACATCACAATGACAATTCCCAACATAGACAACTTTTGATTTTTTTTCCCAATTCTTTGATATAGAGATACATTCATTGGATCCCTTTTGATAGCCTCGTGGATATTGTACTTTTGATCGGTATGCATACACGTGTTGTTATGTGGAGCCTAATTAGACTCAGAGGTTAAATTTTCCCCACTTTTATCGGTTCGGTTTCCCCCTAATTCAAGGGGCAACACCTCTTGCAGGGGTTTGGGGCAGCGGCTCCAAGAAGGGGTCAAGGAGCAACACCCCTGAAACCTCTCACAATTTTTATTATTTTATAAAGGTGTCAGGTGTTATTTTTCTATTGGACACCATAAAAAAACCCTATTTTTTAACTGACAAAAGTCTTGATAAAAGGCTAAGGATTAGGGTTTCTATTGACATTGCATTGTAGCATTTTACAATGTTATTGAGTTGTAAGGATTAATGGTTGTAATCAGTTTGATTTAATAGATACTAATATTGGACTCTTTGTTGATGGACGTAGCCCAAGTTTGGGTGAACCATGTTAAATATTGCTCTTGTTATTATTTACATGTTTTTCATTCCTCTATTTAATCTTTATTTGTATTTAATTGATATTTTTTGCATGCAATTCCTAACAAGTGGTATCAAAGCAGGTTGTGTTCAATTATCATCTGCAGTATAATCTCATGGTTGACTAGGAGACTCACGGTTAAGTGGGAGCAATGGCGGATGAGGGTAAATTAAAGGTAGATAAATTAAATGGGCAGAACTATCACTTATGGAAGATGCAGATGGAAGATTATCTCTATCAGAAGGATTTATAGATGTCACTGGAAGGAGTAGCCAAGAAACTGGTAATAATGAGTGATGAGGATTGGAATCTTCTAGACAGAAAGGCTCTGAGAGCATGCCATGGAAGAAGAAATGAACTCGCTGAAAAAATAGACTTGGGATTTATGCAAGTTGCCTACAGGTAATAAGGCTTTACCAAAAAATGGGTTTATAGGCTAAAAGAGGAAGATGGAGGTAAGAACTTATTTAAAGCTAGGTTAGTTTTAAGAGGATTTGCATAGAAAAATGGCATTGATTTTGTTGAGTTTTTTTCTTTGGTTGTTAAGATGGCTTCTATTCGTATTGTTTTCAGTATTGTGGCTACTGAAGATTTGCATTTGGAACTAGATGTGAAAACAACCTTTCTCTAGGTGATTTGGAGGAGGAGATATATATGGACCAGTCCCAAGGTTTTGAGGTCAATGGCAAGGAGAAACTGGTATGCAGATTGAAGAAGAGTTTATATGTCTTGAAACAAACACCTCGGCAATGGTACTTGAAATTTGATAGTTTTATGGTTGAGCAAGGCTACACTAGGTGTAATTTTGACCATTGTATTTATTTTAAAAGGTTGGATAATAATAACTACATTATTTTATGTTTATATGTTGATGATATGCTTGTAGCGGGATCTAACATGGATCACATAAGTGAGTTAAAACAACAGTTAGCAAAATCATTTGCTATGAAGGATTTCGGGGCAGCAAAAAAATCCTTGGTATGAGAATTTGCAGAGATAGGACAAACAAAAAATTGACTCTATCTCAGGTTGGTTATGTTGAAAAGGTGTTGCAAAGATTCCACATGGATAATGCAAAAGTTGTTAGCACACCTTTTCCTAGTCCTTTGAAATTGACTAAGGAGATGTGTCCAAAGACATAAGAGGAGGAAGAAAAAATGTCTAAGGTACCATATGCTTCAGTTGTAGGAAGTTTAATGCATGCCATGGTATGCACGAGACCAGATATTGTACATGCTATTGGAGTCATCAGCAGGTATATGAGTAGTCCCGGATTGGAGCATTGGAATGCAGTAAAATGGGTTCCTAGGTATTTCAGAGGTACATCCACTAAACATTTATGTTTTCGGAGCTCTAATACTAATTTAGTAGGTTATGTAGACTTAGATTTTGGAGGGGATATTGATACCAAGAAAATTCTTACATGTTATGTCTTTACTGTAGGTGGGACAGCGGTGAGTTGGATCTCCAAGTTGCAAAAGGTGGTTGCTTTATCCACCACTTAAGCAAATTATGTAGCTGCAATAGAGGCAAGCAAGGAGATGATATGGCTAAAATATTTCATGGAAGAATTGGGAAAACCACAGGCTAAAATTTATGTTTATGGATAGCCAGAGTTCCATACATCTTACAAAGAATTTTTCCTTACATTCAAAGACCAAAAAAATACAGTTGAGGTATCACTTCATTTGGTCAGTGTTGGATGATGGATAGTTAAGGCTGGAAAAGATACAGACAAATGAAAATCTAGTGGATATGTTTACAAAGGTAGTGACAAGGGATAAGTTGATCTCCTCTTCAACTTTGGTTGGTCTTCAAGACTGAAAACAATAAAATCAAAATAGTAGGGTCTAGGGTGCTTATTTCCAATGGGAGCTACAAGGTCAATGGTGTTATCATCAATCTCCAAGTGGGAGATTGTTCTTATGTGGAGCCTAATTAGACTTGGAGGTTAAATTTTCCCCACTTTTATCGGTGTGGTTTCCCCCTAATTATTTAACAAAGTCAAGGGGTAGTGCCCCTTGTGGGGGTTTGGGAGCAGCGCTCCCAAGACATGGTCAAGGGGAAGTTCCCCCAAAACCTCTCATGATTTTTATTATTTTATAAAGGTGTAGGGTGTTATTTTTCTATTGGCCAACATAAAAAAACCCTATTTTGTAACTGACATAAGTCTTGATAAAATGCTAAGGATTAGGGTTTCTATTGACATTGTATTGTAGCATTTTGCAATGGTATTGAGTTGCAGGGATTACTAGATGTAATTGGTTTGATTTACTGGATAATAATATTGGACTCTCTGTTGGTGGACGTAGCCCAAGTTTTGGTTAACCACGTTAAATATTGTCTCTTATTGTTATTATTTTTGTGTTTTTCATTCCTCTATTTAATCTTTATTTGTATTTAGTTGATATTTTCTGCATGCAATTCTTAACACTAATCCAGATTTTGTACCATGACATTCATATTATATATATATATATGATATAGATACGTATGATTTATTTTGTGATGTGTTCACTTTATTTCATACTTATGATGTATGGATGCAAATGATACGATGTGATGTGACATGATACATGAGGTGCTTATTTTTGATAATACATGAGATGTAATGATATCTATGCAATGTTATATTATTTTTCGTTATCTTTTCATGGATGATATGATATGCAGATTTTATGGATGCATTTCTTTTCATGTATTTTCTAAGAAGTTTTATGATGAGATGATCATGTATGCATATGGATGTATGGATAGATAATGTAAATTCTTATGCAATGCATATGTATTAAATGATATGATATGATATGCAATGATTCAAGATGCTTAGAATAACAAATCTATATTATTCATCACAACTTGAATGATAATGCAGGATGTATGACATGATATGATTATGAGATGGATGTTTTATGATTATCATATGATTATAAGATGCATGTATGCTAATGGCTTGTGGATGTAGGGTGGATGCATTTGATGATGTTTTTGTTGACTATCATGATACCAAGTTTCTGCGGAGAGAAGATAGAGAATAAAGAATGAATGACCATTGATTTCGATGATTGCTTTAAAAGATCCAACAAGTCTATGATCCATTGAGACTTTACTAGAGATGGTGATGAGAAAATGAAAAACAAAGATGAATGCAGGATGATGAGTTGCTCACATTTCGAGATTAGGATTTTTCGTCATTCCTTATTGCTTGATATAACACATAGACACGATGCATCAAGGTATTGATAACCAGGATGACGTTGTATCTAGTGTAATGGGATTTTACTTGACAAATAGATAGGATAGTTCTTGTTCACACCTTGACATACAAAAACCTCATTAGAATGCAAGTTAGAAACTTAGAATATAGTGGACCAATTCATATGCAATAGTCAACAACATACTGTAAACGACCTTCCTACACACAACTAAGAAAGTATGTGCCAAGATTATCTTACAAGAGTATCCACAAGCACAAAAAATGAAAGATAATGATTGATGCCCCATTCCTTTCTCTCTAAATAATTTTGATAGACATCATTGAGAGGTCCTAGGAATGGACCATTAAGATAAATCATAAGAAAAGATCAAAGACAAACAATCAATGTTATCTATCTCTTTCCTATTTAATTTAGCTAAGTTGATGTCTGATACTGATGTCCATTGCAGGAAGGATATATCCTAGGACATGTTGATCAGATTGTTGTTTGATGTTGGGATGATGATGCTAAGATGATTTTTTGATATAAACTTCATTGAAACATTTACCTATGATGTAGCCTTTATATTTTGACATTTAGGTTCAGACTTTGACTTGCTATACTTGTTTCTATTTGTTTTGCCAAAGGTTGAAGGTGATGATAGATTTATTATGGTTGAAGGTTTACTGTGGGTGAAAGTGAGATGGGATGGATGGTTTTGAATTTTCTAGAATATTTCAATGTTTTTGGTATTTTGAAATGTTTTGAGGCTATTTTTGGTCTTTTTAAAATTTTATGTGAATGTTTTGGTATTTTTTATTATTTGAGGCTATTTAGGTCTTTTAAATGTTTTTGTGTTTTCAATTTTTTTAAAAAAAATTATTTTCTATTATCTAAATGTTTTGGGGTTTTTGAGTTTTACAAATGTTTAGGTATTTTCTAAGATATTTGGATGTTTTGGGGTTTTCAAGAGTCTTACAATTTTTAAGGGATTTTCAAAGATATTTGAATGTTTTTGGTATTTTCCGATGAAATAAGATTTGGATTTTTTTTATTTTCTGATCACCTTAAGATATACAAGAACCAAATATGATCCATGATGAAGTGCCCCCAACGTGATATGTTAGACTACTTTGATAAAGATAGGAAAATTTGACCTTTAGAATATGCCAAGTAGTACTAAAGGGATTGTGATACTTCACAGTGCCAAGCTATGATAAGGATGAGGATAGGCAATGGATGAATGATGATGCAAAGAATGATAAGTCCAAAGAGCTAAATAGTGGAGATGAGTTATTTACGCAAGGCACCTTTTTTCCAGCTTTTCACCAAGGTACTTGCCCAAAGTGCCACTGAAGTGGTTTTCACTAGAGGATGATTATTTTTCTTTACTTCTTTCAATCCCTTTTCACATTTTTTTGGATTTTTTTTTTTAGTTTTTTGTATTTTCGGATTTATATCCTTCAAGACTAGGCATAAAAAAATTTAAGATGCAAGCTATTAGATGGATCCTACAAGGGTTCACCTTTGGGAATTGAAAGGTATGCTCTTGATCCATAGCTTGTTGTGATGATGAAATGACCTAACCAGCTGGGCTCAACCTTCCCTTTGTTGTCTTGATCTGGAAGGTTCTTCTGATTTTTTTTTAGGACAAGATGCCCTACTTGGAAAGACTAAAATTTGATCCTCTTGTTATAGCTCCATTTTAGTCAATTTTGATACACTTGCAAGTGATTCAAGGCATCAAGGTGACACTCATCCAGGAACTCTAACTCGTTCAAATGAGATAATTTGTATTCTTTATTGGTGATCAAGATCTGTAGTGACACTCGCAAAGATGGGAGCTCAACCTCCAGAGGAAAGATGGATTGAGATCCAAAGACAAAGGAGAAAGGAATGTCACCTATTGGTGTGTGGATATTAGTTCGATAGGCCCAGAGAGAAAGATTTAGTTGTAGATGCTAGTCACGAACAACTTTGTTTACTATTTTCTTTAGGATTTTTAGGATAGTTTTGTTTGTATCCTCTTCTTATCCATTGCCTTAGGGATAATATGGGGTAGAAAATTCATGTTGGATGTTGAATTTTTGGCACAACTCTTTTACATCATGATTCTTAAAGATGGTCCCATTATCTGAGATGAGAGTTTGAGGAACACCATAATGACAGATAAGGTAATTCAAGATAAAATTTGTGACTTTTTTCACTATTATGTAGGTCATAGGAATGGATTCAACCCACTTAGTAAAGTACTTAGTGGTGGTTATGATAAACTTGTGGCCATTGGATGAGGTGGGAGTGATTTTTCCTATGAGGTCAAGCCCCCATTGCGAAAAAGGATGAGGTGTGATCATGGGTTGTAACTCTTGAGCCAAATCATGAATCAAATCTGCATACTATTGACACTAGACACACTTCTGCATGTATCAATGAGCTTATTTTTCCATGGTCGGCTAGTAGTACCCTGTCTTCAATAGTTTCTTAGCTAAAGTCATACCACTAGAGTGGGACCCACATATGCCATCATGTATGTTTGTTAAAGTAGTCAATGTTTCCTCTTGGTTAAGACATAGTAATGTCCCCTCAATGCTTCGGTGGTAAAGGGTATCACCTAGGATCACAAATCAAGATGACTTTTTAACAAAGGTCTTTTTAAGGTTTGAGACAATGTTAGATGGGAGCGTTCCTCTGCTAAGGCAGATAAAGTTGTCATGATACCACGGGGATCCATGACCAACAATGACACACACAAATTTTGATTCTAGGATTTTGAAAGTTGGTATGAGAAGTTGTTCTATCAAGAATTCACATTAGAGGACATTGTTTGACATGTCTAGTAGTGATCTGATTGTTACCATGGCATCTACCCTATTGTTCGTGTGAGGAATCTACTCAAAAGTTATTTCTATGAAAATATCCTTGAGATTTCCACCATCTTTTTGTAAAGAGTGAACTTGTCATCTTTGGTTTGATAGTCATCATTGACTTGGTTGATAACCAATTGTAAGTCTCCATAGACTTTCATCTCTTGTATCTGTCACTGAATCACTATCCTCAGAACTATGATTAGGGCTTCGTACTCGACAATGTTATTAGTGTAAGGGAATGATAGCCTATAGGACTTTGGGATGCAATTATCTTGAGGGGTGATGAAAATAATTCTTGCTTCTAATCCATGTTGGGTGAATAATCCATCAAAGTACATCATCTATTGAGTTGTGACATTGATGAGAAATATTGATTCATCAGGGAATTCAGATATTAGAGGGTTCTCAGCATAGATGGGTTTTCCTTATGCTCTACATACTCTATGTCAAAATCTATCAGGATCATAACCCATTTATCCATTCATCCTGTGAGAGTTGCTTTGCATATCAAGTACTTGAGTGGATCAATCTTTGCAATGAGCTTGATTTGATGTGACAACGTGTAGTGCTTCAACTTTTGAAACAAATACTATTGCTAGGCATGCTTTCTCAATAGGTGAATAATTCATTTTATATCCCACCAAAGTCCTACTGATGTATTAGATATCCCTTTCCTTTCCATTTTCATCATGTTATGCCAAAAGAGCTCCTAATGCTACTGGTGTTGTTGAGATGTACAAGACCAATGGCTTATTTGGCATTGGTGGAATGAGTACTAGGGGTGTCAATAGATAGCATTTGATTTATTGGAAAGCTTTATTACATATCTCATCCCACTTGTAAGTTATCCCTTTATGAAGAAGATGTGAAAACATGTGTATCTTGTCTGATAGCTGAGCTATGAACCTCTTGATGGATTACAACCTTCATTGTAATCCTCTCATCTATTTTAGTGTTTGTGGTGGTTCCATTTCTAGGATGGATTTTACCTTTTTTAGATCAATTTCTATCCCTCTTTGTGATACAATGAAGCCAAGAAGTTTCCCTGATGTGACCCAAACGACACACTTTTTTGGATTTAGCTTTACTTTGTATTCTTACAGCCTATCAAAGATGGGTCCTAAGACTTGTATGTGCTCACTTCTTTTCTTTGATTTTACCAATTTATATCATCCACATAATCTTTGACTAGTTTTTGGATCATGTCATGGAAGATGAGGGTCATGGCCCTTTGATAGGTCACTCCTACATTCTTTAACCTAAATGGCATTGCATTCTAGCAATAGGTTCCCCATGGACAAGTGAACATAGTTTTATGTTGATCTTCCTTGGTGATTATGATTTTATTGTAGCCTAAAAATCCATCCACGAGTGACAACATTTTATGCCCAGCTATTAAGTTTATAATGAGGTTGATATTAGGAAGAGGGAAATCATCCTTCATACATGCCTTGTTTAAATCTTTGAATTCAATTCATATACTGATGCCCCTAGTGGGTTTTGAGGCTAGTACTCATCAAGAAGCTTTTGAAATTCTAGTTTGACCAAGAGTGCTATCTAAGGGTGCATCATTCTTAATTTTTGTTTAACAGGCTTAGCTTCAGGATAGGCTACTAAGTGATGTACAACTACTTCTGGATTGAGGCCTCACATATCTATGTATGACCATGAAAAATTAGTTTTGTGATCTTTAAAGAAGGCTACCAAGTTCTTTTTCTCTTCATCCAACAAGGATTCAACATATAAAGTGGTCTAAGGTGCTTCTTCGATACCCACATTGACTGGTGTGGCCTTTTCTGCTAATATTGTTGACTTCTCTAGATGTATTGCACTAAGGGGGAGATTGAATCCCTCATCCTTCGGTACCTCAGAGAGGTTTTCACTATTAGATGCATCTTTGTTTTTACTATTTTAGGATTAGAAAGTGCCATTGTGTGGTTTTAGCTTAGAGATCTGTATGTTAGTTGCATTTCATCTATTTTGTGACTAAAGGATTCAATTGTCTCCCCATAGCATGCCTCTGTATCTAGCTCTATGTCAAAACCTGCTTTATGATATTCTCATGGTAAGTTGTCATAGAGTCCCATGAATTCCAAAACTGCTTCATCATTTTTTAATAAATCAAGAATTTGTGGTCCTTGTTCGTCCATGTTGATGAGTTGTGGGTAGACTAGGTGTATTTCAGTTGGTTAATTGCTTGAAGCAAAGGATGTAATGGATATCATGAAGTAGGTGTTGTTTTTGAATAAGTCAGCAACATCAAGGGGGAAGTCATCTAAGGCCATATCATGTGATGTAGGTGACCAAGAGAAAGCCTCGACTCATTTAGCAGAAATACCTTTTCTAATAAGTGTGACCTTGCTAGTAGTACAACCTAGGCTAAGATTCTTTAGTCATTTCTTAGGAACAATGGGTTCTAGTAAACCATTGTAATTTTTTCATAGCTTCTCGCTCTTGTTATATCCCATCCCTTTCATGATCTATAAGCCTTTGTTGTTATCTTCCATGGGAAGAGCTGGGATAGGTCGTTCATCTCGATAGAGAAGTTTAGAGACATCATCCTCATTGGAATCTTCTTGATTCAAATCCCCCCACTTGGTGAAGGTAGTAGCTACCATCTTGCTAGTTTCAGGTTCTTTGTTGTTAGTTGTAGGTTTCCCATGAGATTGAGGAAAAGTAGGTATCTCTCCTAAGAAAAAAGTGTTCTTCATTAGCTTGTAGTTTTTGCAACCATCATCTTGAATCACTACTTTGATATTTGGTATGTTTTGCACCATGAGTTCCTTTGTTTCAGAAGTAGATGCAAGTGATGATGGGTTAACAAATGAGGTGGAAGGTGCAGGCCCTTTGTCATTTTTAGGTATATGGTGGATTTTATAGAACTTGGCTTGAAGACTTTTGCAATAGTAAAAAAGGCTCAGAGAATCCATAGATAGTAATCTCTCTACCCTCGAAAGGAAACTTCACACATTGATTATAAGTAGAGGCTACAACTTTTAGAGCATGGATCCAAGGTCGACCAAGTAGTATGTTATAGGGAAGATTAAGTTCCAATACTTGACATGTGGTTTTTTCAATTAGAGGGCCTACTTGGATAGGAAGTATAATGATATATTGTGATATCTGTTCTTGGTCATCATATGCTCTGATAGTGGTACTCTTGTTCCTTTCAATAGTATCCTTTGAATAGCCCAAGTTTTTGATTAGCTAGAGGGACAAATGTTCAATCCCACACCTCCATCTACTAAGACTCTTTTGACCTCTTTCTTATGAATGAAAACCTCAAGCTTTCAAGCATGGTTATTAGATGGTTATGATGGTAGATCTCATTCAGAGAAGGTAAGAAGATGACTAGAAATATGGCCTTCCATAGCTTGAAACTGATCAAAATCAATATCATTAGAAACTGATGACTTAGATAAGGCTTTCTCTAATATTTCTCTATGTGCAGGTGATAGCCTCAATAGTTCTATGATTGATATCTATGTGGGGGTATTTTTGAGCTATTTTAGGAGATTATACTTGTTGGTACTTGCTACTTCCAAGTAGGTTATGCCCTAGATTTGGATGGGACTCCTTAGATGGTGACTTTACCACATCATGTGGTGACTCCACACTTTACACTATGTCCTTTGATGGTGATGACAGTGGTGACGCTATTGTAGGAAGCAACTACATTAGAATAGGTATGTTGCACATTCATATAATCCTTAGCTTTTCGAGTATTGTTTGCTTTGTTATGATTTGGCATAGGGTTCTTGTATATCTTAATATCCTAGTTCCCAGATGGTACCTTAACAGGTATGTTGTCATTTTCTATGAGATCTTGGATGATGTTTATGAGCCTCATGTAGTTTTTCATTTTGTGTCCTTTGATCTTGTGAAAGTCACAATGGTCCTTCTCATTGTACTAGGATGGTTTCTCTTGTGGTTCTTGGTAGTTTTCAAAGTTGGGAAATGTGATCAGGTTTAACTCTACCAACTTTTTCATGATAGTCTCAATGGGTTCAAATGGTTGTGTGTACTTTTGTTTAGGATAAGTGTTCTTGTTAGGGGTTCACCTTTGTTGCATGTTAGTGTTATTGATCCAATTGTTCTAAGGAGGTGTCATTTGTTGTACTTGGATGTTAGCAACTTGATCGATTACGCTAGAATTTGAGACAAGGAAATGTCAATGTGGATCAATTACTCTTAATCCATGATGAATTGAAGCATAATTAAACCACTAAACATCAATCTACCAAACAAGATCATTCAAATATAAAAGTTAAACTAAGCATTTAATTGAAACTGAAAGTTACAAACTACACAAAAATAGTTAAATTCCTACTCTAACCCATTTGAAACTTATCTTGTTTTGGAATTGGTGTCGTGTTGATGTGGAACTATGACCCTTTCCAAATCCCATGATTAGTGAGCCTCTTTCAGTCAATTTTATGGAAGATAATTGATGAAACCATTGTGATAAATGGATGAAAGTCTAATTTATGCTAAATTGAACATGATGCAAGCTAAATTAACATGATTTTATGCTAAAATTGATCTAATCAAGCAATTTCTAAGCTAAAATAAGCTAATTATAAGCTAAAAGATGGAAACCCTAATTTATAAATAAACTAATATGGATGCATGGAAGCCATTAATGGAAGCTTGAAGCTAATATGCAACTAAAAATGGCTAAAATATGCTAAATGTGAGTAAAGTGTGAGTAATTTCAACAACATGAGTTTGCTCTGAAATGTGGATCCATTTGTCTCCAAATAGTGACCTATTATAGGAGATAAAAAGAGAAATGGAGTGTTGAGATTGAAAAGATTAATCAATGATCAAGGATGGAGGAAAACAGGAGACATGGATCATAGATTCTTATCAACGAATGAGAATGCATGATGGGATTTAATCAAGGGTTCACAATTGCCTCGAACACACACACTTTTGACCTACACACATAGGTCAAAGGTGAATTGTTCAAAAGGTTAAAGGTTAAAACTTGCATAAGAAGTTAAGTGAAAATATCCCTTTTCAAATGATGGAGGAATAAGAATATTCTTTTGGAATACTCCCATGGGTAAGGATAAAGATATTTTACAAATTAAAAGAAAACTTTAATTGTGCAAAAAATGAGATAAGGAATATTCCATGGGAATATTCCTCTCTTAGAGGAAAATTAGTTTAATTGCCAATTAAACAAAGTTTAATCATGCAATTAGGGAATTGAAGAATTAAAGTGACATTTATTAAATAATTTAATAAATGGGGGGAGAGATGAAATGATATTTAATTAAATAACTTAGGGTTATTTAATTAAATAAGATGACTTAGGCAATTAAATTAAATGCCTTGATTTATTTAATTTAATGAGATTAAATGTTAGCATTAAAGGGGATGAATTAACCTGATTTTATGAATTAGGTTAATGGATGAAGATGATGTAATTAATTAATTAGCTAGGATAATTCAATTAATTAAGCAAAAAGAAGATGAGTTTAAAGAGGAAATGATGTTAGTAAACCTATTTTGAGTGTATGATATTGTTTAGTACATTTTTCAATGTCTATAAGACCAGATCTAGAAGTTTTGGGACCTGAGATATCAGAAAAAGGAAGTGCAAACCTTGGACCTCAGGATCACATTCTAAAATTGCAAAAATTCAGATAAGGACTAAGAAGACAGTAAGGGCATCTTAGTCCTCCTGGAGTTATTTTTTAGAGATTCCTTCAGATCCAGTTTAGACATCCAAAGATTTTGTGTTTTCCCCAAAAAATAGTAATGGGACTAAGATGGTAGTAAGGGAATCTTAGTCCTCCCTGGAATTTTTTTGACAACATTTTTTCATTTCCAAAATCCTTATCACATTTCCAAACTTCCTAGGTACATAAATCCTAACTTTTTGTTACTTAATTATGTCATTTGCACTCATTTTTTGGCTTGCATTACTAGGTTTTGTGAGTTGAATATCAAATTGTCTTTTTCCGAGCTTTCACTTGGTGGCTAGCCCTTCAAAGCCTAAGGAATCTTCCTAGGTCCCCCTTGTTGAGAATTGACTCACCTTTGTGTTGATAGTCAATCCACTTTGGGATCCTAGGTTTCCTTTAATAAACCTTCCCCCTATTGGGAAAAATCCATGATTAGGGATTCATTTCTTGTATTGTGAGTCCCTTTTCCCCATTCACTTTTCCCCAATGGTTCATGACCATTCATACTCTATATATAGGATACCCCCTTTCCCCATGGATTATAATAACCCCAAGAATAAAAAAACTATTAACCCATGACAAAATGACATTGCTACTAAAGTAACTCAAAGCAACTCTATCTCATGCTACATACATATAGTATTGACAGATTATGTATATTATAAGTAGAACACATTCATATAAATTCTAATATAAGATATATATCTATATAGGTATAACTAATTTTTAAGGTTGCACAAATACAAGAATCAACCAAGAAACATAAAAGCATATCCAAGCATTATAACACACATTTAAAACATTCCTTTCCAACAATGAAATCATAAATATTTAACTTTTCCAATATAAATAACAAAGGTATAGAAATCAACATGCCTATTTAAAAGATCCAACTGATAAATCTCCCTTCCTAGCTTAATTTCTCAAGCCCACTTGTTACTTCCTCTAAGATCAAGTCAATTCCCACTTCTAGCCTCTTACTAAATCTCTCAACAATACTAATGAAAAATAACAAAGCAACTCACTAACTCTCAAGCTCTCAAACTCACTAGCACAAAAAATATAGTAGGATAACAATGGAGTAATCAAAATTAAAAGTGTAACAAATGGTAGAAAGATCACCTCTATATATACTAAAATTTTAGCAACCAAAACCTACAAATAAGCTAACAATCCCACCACCTTTCTGCTCCCATGCAATGACTCAGCTAATTAACTCATAGATTTACACCACATAATAGTCCTCATATTTCAAATGGTTGAGTCGACTTGTTTGAAGAGATAACAAGACTCTTTTACTGAGTCAATGAACATCAAAGCCTTTTAGCAAGTTTCCTACTTGGTTTGCAAGTCGACTACCCTCTTGTATTGCTGCCAACTTTACATTGACTAGGTTTATGTATATCTAAAGGTTTAATACTTCATATTTGCTTCCATATGCTACAAGCTTAGTGCCACATTTCATTTTTAGCACACAAAATGGTAGCACAACCAAGACTTATTCTTATCATTTAAAATTTGCATTCATATTCTTTCTAGCATATAAACTTTATTCCATTTTCCATGCACAACATTTGAGTTGGTCCAATTTTATTTCATCCATAGATTATAAGCTTAGAAATTCTGTACATATGAGGCAATGCTATATGTGCATAAGCTTTATTCAAAGGACATTTGGTTTATACTTTAGCAACACTATTAATGTGCTCAACATTATTTAGAATGCTTTATACATATTAACTTCAGTGCTATTACAATGTGCTTCAAATATATCATTCAAATTCTTATCATTATAATGTGCTATTCAAACACATATCATTATATATATATATAACATATCTTTAATATACATATATATTAATATATATAGTATGTATATACATAACATCCTTTTAATATCTTAATATAAACACATATTTTTTCATTTCCATTGATCGACATATAGAATGAAGTATATATATATATATGTCATCTCCATCTAATTGATATTCCCTTGCATATGGGTATTCCATCCATGAGCATGCATAGATATGTCTATCTACGTATACTCTTTCATGTATTTACTCATATGTATGAGATTATTGTTGACATGTACATATATATATATATATATATATATATATTATGTATATATCTCATCAATATAAGTATGAGTACACAAGAAAGGACTTTTACTTGACATAAAGACTTAATCGCGTTCCTCAATCATAACATTCATAGAAAAAGATCATAACCCAATATAAATATTCACAACCAAAATTGAATATCACTTACCTTTCACTCAAATTTACTTGACTCAACTTAGACCAACTAAGGTGTGAGTGTGTGTATGCTCAATTAGGCTCGATAAGGGTTACCAAACCAATTTCTTCTCCTGAGTGATACTTCCCCACTCTTTTGGAGGTTTGAACATGTTCCTACATTTAGCTTAGTACATCATAACAATAGTTATCCAATCACAATACAATCATTTGCATCATATATTTCATAGTCAAAATCATTATAAAACATCAATTAAATCAAACATTCATTCTTCATATTTCCATGAAGATTCATAAAATGCATTCATATATTAAAGTAATTTAACCAAACAAGGTCATAGTAAATAGGTAATAACAAGCAGGGTTTAGTGTATTCCCCCCTTTTGAATCATCGTCCCCAATGATTATTAAGTATCAACATGGACATAACATAAAAAATAAAACATCATAAAGTATCATTGTTTTTCAAGAGTTTTCAAAATCTAGCAATACTTGTGGAAACTTTTGCTTCATCGCAGCATAGTCTTCCCAAGTAGTAGAATCTTTTGCATATTGATCCCATTGGACCTTGCATTGCAAAACCTTTGTGTTACGTAAGTGAAGCTTACATGTTATGATCACCTTGAGAGGCTTGATTGTTATCACTCCTAGGTCTTGTACATGTAAGTCATTCCAATCAATAACATGGTTATCCCATGGTATATACTTCTTAAGATACAAGACATGGAAGATGTTATGCATCATGGAAAGAGTGGATGGCAAGGAAATTCTATACGCAATAGGGTTGACTTCTTCAAGAACCTCAAAAGGACCTACGTAGCACGGAGCTAGTTTGGAGGACTTTCCAAACTTGATAGAACTCTTGTGAGGTTTTACTCTCAACAAAACGTTATCTCCTATTGATAAATTTTTGGGTACCCATTAGGAATTTGCATAACTCTTCTGCCTATCATTAGCTTTTTCTAGCCTCTGCTTAATAATTCCAATTTGCTCCTCCATTTCTGATAACATTTTTGGCCCAATACTTATCCTATCCTCTAGCTTATCCTAGCTTATAGGAGTTTGACACCTTCTACCATACAATGCTTGAAACTGTTATCCTCGAATCTAGTTGCACCAGATTCATGAGATAACCCCCTACGAAACTTGTCCATTTTGTAGTTTTGTGTACTTCAAACATGCAAAACAAGGAAAATTTAAATTCACCTCGATGCATAGTCCAAAACCTCAAACAGTCTATTTGAGCATTTCCCCCAGTTCGTATTTCAAAGAACATTGAAACGAGTATCTTCGTTAATTCCCAATCCCTGGGAGTTAGTCAATTTTTGACTCATGTTGGAGCCCTAATTTTTAGCACTCCTACATGAGCCTTAAGTTAGCAAATTTTATCTCCAAGTGTTGGAGTGGTGAAAATCACCACTCCTACACTTTGCTCACAACCTTCAAATGCACGAGCGGTGAAAATAAGCTCTAGTGCATTTCTCCTTTCGCTAAGTCTTTTTCATGCACAAGCGATGAAAATCACCACTAGTGCATCTTTTCCTCCATAACGTATGCTTTCATTAAAGTGAACATTGAGTTCATTAATGACCTTTTCTTAATGACTGAATAAAAAAAATTAGTTTAATTTTCTTTAATTGTTGATTCATTTGCTCTTCCTCTTCGCCTACCCATTCTCCAATTTGCACAGTGGGCTCGAGTTTAAATATTTTCAAGCATTAGAGCTACGGTTTGACATTTCTACTAGGTGTGCCTTGTTTTCTTCCTCTTCATCATTCTTTAATGCTATATGTTTCTCACATCTTTTCTCTTAACCTAGGTTTTTAACAATTTTATTTGAATCTTTTTCGCGTTAGGGTTTGCGGTTTTAAGTCTATGTTTCTTTGTTTTGTCAACAACCCTACCCATTGCATTATCTTTATTAGGGTTTGTTCTTGTTTTACAAATGTGCCCTAGGTTTTTTCTCTTCATGCTTTTACTTGTCCTCATTTTGGTGTTTCTAAATGACCTTCCACCATTTTTCACTGAGTTTCCCATCTTTTTTGGGTGGTGAATTTTATTGCTTCACCACAAAAACATTTGCATGAATTTTACATTTGATGGTGGAATTTTTCACCACTTTGTCATGCTTTGATATTTCCCCCCACTTTTGAAACCGGTGAAAATACCCACTACTCCACCATAGATTTTTCTCAACTCCAAGATGTAAGAGCAGTGAAAATCACCACTCCTACATGGAGTGTCTCTTGACTTCAAATGACTAAGTGGTAAAAAATGCCACTTGTGCACTCGACTCTAGAAGATGTTGAAGGACATTCTCGAGCACTAAAATTTAACACTCGAGAAAAAACTAAGATATCCCCCCAAAATGCATAAACACTAATTTTTAGCACTCTAACACCACAATTTCCTAAGTGCTTAAGACATGTAGGAGCACTATTTTTAATTCCCCTACATGTAAACTGACTTCTGAAGATGTAGGAGCACTGATTTTTAGCTTTCCTACACAAAAAGTAGTTTTCTCTTCTAACACTCTAAAATCACTTCGCTTGTGCTATGAACCTCATTTCTTTGCCAATGCTTTGTTTTCTATGCAAAATAGCTCATCTGCACTTGCTCTGAATTTCTTGCTTTACGCTTTCCAACACTGCATTTTCTCCTACATCTGTTGATCCATTATTCTTGTAGTTCCTCTCATGCTCTCATTAGGTTACCTAAGAAGGTGATATCCCTTGATCTTGGTATTTTTAGATGATTGTAAAAAATCCTCCATCGTCTTCTAAGAAAGAGGGAAAAATGAAGTACAAATATTAGGGTGTCTTTCAACCTATTACAAATATTAGGGTGTCTTTCAACCTATTGTGGTGATCTCAAAGGTGGATGAAATCAAAGACACCAAAATTTCTCATCAAGACCTAGAAGATTTTGTAAAAAGAACTAAGAAAAATTCCTTAGAAGACAGCTTGAGATCTATTGTTCATAGTAACTTGTACCTAGTATCTATATTCCCAACTTCTGCTCACAACAAAGAGTTTTTTCTCCAAGTTACATCTCATTGCATCCAAGATGGCACAAGTGTAATAGATTCCTCAAGACAAGTAATGATGAGATTAGATCTTGAAATTTTTGATTTTTTTTTAATTTCCACACATGGAACAATATACAAAAATCTCAATTCAAAAGACACAAGATGTTTATGATCAGGATCCAAATAAGGCTAAAACATTAATTAACACCCAATGGTTGAAAACATCGAGGCCTACTATCTCAAGATGGCCAAAGGGGCTTCCTTGAAGTGATTTTAAAGAGGATTCCAGGGATATGATTACTCTCCTAAGCGAGATGAAAGGCTTGCCTGAATCAATCCATTTTCAAGATTGGATGTATGATTACATCCACATCATCGGGATAACGAAAGCACATATTGATTGGGGGGACTCAAATAAGCGATGAAATTCATGAGTAGTTGATGAATGTGCCAAACACTCTAAAATTTTACATGAATTCCTATTTGGTATATGTTGTTGCAGGTGTGGATGCTAAAATCTACAAAATGTGGTTAGAAATCTAATAATAAAATCTGTAGAATCGTTCGTATTTCAACAACAAATCAAAATATTTAACATCCTTATGAAATAATACATCATGTCCAAAATGCAAACAAATAACAAAAGATCTAAAGCAAAAGCATAAGAAAACATGATGCAAACTATCTCATATTGGATTGGTGTCACATGTGCTAGTGACCCTTTCCCAATCCTTGATTGATAAGCTTAGATGATGATGATGCAATGGAAATGATGAGAAAAATTAGTTCTCAAGGAGAGTAACTTTGCATATGCTTTTTGGATGAAATTGTGGAGGAGCTTGATAAGAGATGGAGCCTCTATTTAAGGATTTTCTTGATGCTAAGTGTTGAAGAGAGACCAATGTGGGACAAAGATCAAGCTAATAAGATAAGGCCACTTGTCAAGTGATGATAGGCCAATGGTTGTGCAAGATTTGGGAAGAGTGCCCATGAGAGGGAAAATTTGAATTCAAATTTTCCAATAAATGCTTGAGTTTGACTTTGGAAGGGGACATGTAAGAGGCATGTAAGGCCTCATAAATGCTCTGTTGGGTGTACATGTCCACTTGGGTGGAAATTCAAACTTGGAGAATATTCTTCCTTTATGCCAAGTTGAAAATAAAGATTTTGATAAATCAATTAAATGCAATTTCATGTGCAAGTGGCCAAATCTAGAGAATGCAATTGGGATGAGATTAGCATTAGATTTAATCAGGATTAATTAGCTAGGATGATGATTAGGATGCTTTGACTTTTATGACTTAAATACTTGATTTATTTAAATCAGAAAAGGATGGAAAATGATTTGAATTTAATTAAATAAAAGGTTTGATTTATTTAATTAAATGAGGGTGATGGGATCAAGTTGATTTATTTGATTTAAACTAATGACTTTAGGAGATTGATAAATAAACTTGATTTATTTTCCGAATGGATGAATATGACCTAGTTGAATGCATTATGTCAATTTGATGTGTCTACATTTTGCCCCTCTTTGAAGCAATGTACTTGTTGTGTTGGTTCAAAGAATAAACTTGCCGCGATCGAAATTTAAAAATTTTCTGATTTTTCGGATGCCCCAGCGGAAAGTACACTGGTATATTGCCCCCTCGAGAGATCGAGCAAAAAGATTCAATTTGAGGGTCGATCTCGTGATAAAGAGGTTCAAAATGGATGGTTATGGATGACGATGCAAATGAGATGATTTTAAGATGCTTAGAATAACAAATCTATATTATCCTAAACAACTTAAATGATGATATGATATGAGATGGATGAGATTGATGATGTGATCTGCTATGGATGATTTATGAGATGTTTAGACTAACAGATCTATATTATGCTGATGATGCATGTGAGATGATATGCAGAATTCTAATGATTTATGGATGCAAGATGAATGCATAATGGATGCATGATGGATGGATGCATGATGGATGCATTGGAGATGTTATGTTAGCACGGAAATGAGATGATGACAAGAGGATCCAACAAGTCCATGATTGGTCGAGACTTTATTAGAGATGATGATGATAGATGATGATGATGATAAATGATGATGATTTGCTTATCAAGGATTGGGATTTTCAAAGGGTCACTTACTTTATTTTTGATAACACGCCTAAGTATGATGCATCAAGGTATAAAGGACCAGATGGGTGTTGTACTTAGTGTGATGGACTTTGACTCGACAAATAGATAGGAGTATTCTGTTCACACCTGACATACGAAACCTTGCTAGGATGCACTTTAGAAGTCTCAAACATCTCGGACCAAAACACGGAAAGGTATAACCAATCAATGCAATAGTCAACAAGCGCTTGAAACATCCTCCATACATATCTAACAAAGCAAGTATTCGCCAAGTTATTTTACAAGAACATCCAACAAACCTGACAAAAAAAAGATAATGATCGTTACCCCATTCCTATCTCTCTAAATCCTTCATTTGGATATCATTGAGAGGTCCTTGGAATGAGCGCAATAAGATAAATCAAAAGAAAAGATCAAGTACACAAAAAAGTCAATGTTCTTCATACCTCTAGCCAAAGGGATTTGTTTTGATAGGATAAGAATCCAAAGTGATATCCAAAATGATGCCCATTGTCAGAACGATATATCCTAGGACATGCATTGTATAGGATGATGATGGTTTGATAAGTTGATTGATAGGTTGTTGATATGACATCGATTGACATGTTTGTGAATGATCAAGAGTTTGATTTTGTTTTAAAGGTTTGTTGTTTCGATTTTGATTTTATGATTGAAGATTGATTTTGCTGACTACTATGATTGTTTTGTTTGTGTTGCCAAAGGATGAAGGTGACGATCGTTTATTATGGATGATGATTATTGATTATTGCGGGTGCAAGCGAGATGAGGCGGATGGATTTTTTCAAATATTTGGATGTTTTTGACATTTTTGGAATGTTTTGAGGCTGTTTTTGGATTTTGATGTTTTTTCGATGTTTTTGGATTTTGCTGTTTTTGAATTTTTTTTGGATTTTTGATGTTTTGAATGTTTTGGATTTTGATGTGATTCGAATGTTTTTGGATTTTGATGTTTTTGAATGTTTTTTGAATTTTGATGTCTCGGGGGCTGATCAAAGATTAGCCTTGCCTACGTTTAAGCTCAGGACGTAGTTGATTCCAATGTTTTTGATGTTTTTTGACTTTTTGAGTGTTTTTTGGATTTTTGATGTTTTGGATGTTTTTGGATTTTCACATGATTTTGACGATTTGGATATGGATATGTATGACGATATCAGTGCTCTGTTTATGATTTTTGTTGAAGACCAAGCTAAGGTTGATTGATCAGATCAATGGATTGATGATGATGATAACATTGTTGAGGATACACAACAATGCAAGGATTTGATTGATCAAGATTGATGATGATAACATTGTCAAGGATACACGACAATGTGAGGATAGTGTTAAGCAAAACAAGGATTGGGATGTTGATGGGATTGATGATGATAACATTGTTGAGGATGCACAACAATGCAAAGATAGTGTTAAGCAACACAATGATCGGGAAGGGTATCCCAAGATGATGGATTGATTGGATTTGATTGATCAGGATTGTTGAAGCTTGATTTGAAACAAAAGATGTTTTGAATGATTGGATGTGACATTTGAAGGGTGTGTTAGATGCAACTGATATTGATTGTTCGGATTGATGTTTGATGAATGATGAAGACTAATAAGGAGTGTCTTCTCGTCAAAATATGCCATGGGCTATGATTCAGATTATGGCTCACAAATGCTTTGACCAGTTTGATTTCATGTTTGCCAATGTTCAAATCACCACATAAGTCAAAGGACATAGATCAAGTTTTATTCCCAAAGCAATATGTAAATATTTTCCCCCAGTGTCTAGCAATGTATGGAATGTCATGGGTGGATGCTTGGATAGGTGTATGGATGGATGGATATGGTAATCATACGAAGGATGCGATGGATTATCTTGTGATAAGATGAGATGTTCAAATAAAGAAAGCTCATTGGATAATGCTTCATGGCTCAAATAACACTGCATAGGATAGGATTGATGAAAATGACCCATGTCACGATGTTTTACCATAAGCAAGTGTAAAGTGTGCCCCAAAATTTCATCAATATCAAGATAACTTGGATGATGGATGTAGATAGATGCGAATGGATTGGATAAATGATTCATGGATGAAATGGATTTATTATGGCTGAGATGGATAGAATGCTCGATTTATTATGGATGGGATGAGATACTTTCACCTGAAGTGGCACACATAGATGCTCGATTCCACACATGACACCTGTTTGCCAGGTTTTCATCATGGTCTTGCCCAAAGCGCCACCCGAGTGGTTTTCACTAGAGGACAATTTTTTTTCTCTTTACTGTTTTTAATCCTTTTTTTTATTTTTTTTTTATTTTCATATTTTTTGATTTTTTTGTATTTTTCTGAAAGATTCATGCTGAACCACCTGGTGGTGTTGACGTAGATGCCTCTATCATAATGTGCCATTGATATCCTACCTGAATGCAACTTTTGGGATTCTTGATATGCTTTATCGATACCAGGGTTAACTCTGTCTTTGTGTGTACATCGCGATAAAGTGCCTTCTGAATCCTTATGATGAAGGGTCGTTGCCAATACATGGTCAATGTAAGAATTGGATATTATGTGTGGAGGCATGGATGGAGTGTGCTTAGGGATAAGAGATGGATTGGTTGATAGTTTGGAACCTTTGACTCTCCAAACTTGGGAAGATGAGCAATGATGGATGGATACGGAAGTGTGCGTGGAATTAGGACCAACTGCTTGATACACTTTGTACGTCACTTGAAAATCCTTCTTTTTCTTTTGCGGACATTCTTGATGGATACTTTTCCCTCTTTTATTTTACCCCATAGTTTCTTTGACTGATGGAGTTTGATAGGGATGATCTTTCTTTGTATGCTTTGGTATCCATATGTATTTGATTTGTCCTTCAAGCTTGGCTTCTTTTGCTTTGATAACGTTCTTTATACTTTGTTTTAACACTTTCCTTTGGTGTTGGTCCCAATTCGTGGATGGGATGATAGGTGGATGAAGATTCATGGCGTGGCTGGTTGTAGTATTGGCAATGGTTTCACCATAAGGATTCTTCGTGCTCCCTATGTTGACATTTGCTTGAGAAGAAGTTGCCCCCAATATGGTGATAGTATCACCTTTATTCATTGATTCTGCTTGTTTTGAGATATCTTTTTCAGTAAACATGCTCTGACAAATGACCACTGTAGATGACATTGTTTCAATTTTCCACTTTGCTAACTCTGGATGTTCTATTTGACTTGTTTCCTTCAGCGGATAATGATGGATATCTTTATTCATGATGTCCTCAATCTGAGTTTGGGACATATTTGATCCTAATGTTGACAACTCTATTTGATTGTAGGAGTTAAGAATCTGTTCTTTTTGTGTAACAAAATCTTGTTCTAGATGAAGATCATCTACGTGCCCATCTATAGAAAGCATCTCATGGGTAGATGGAGGAGTATGTGCTACATGGATATGATCATCTTTCATAGATAAGAGAGTGTTCCATTAGATTATTGTAGTATCTTGAAGATACAAATTCTTGATCTTGATTAATTTCGGAGTTGCTTTCGACATGCTTTGGATCAAGTTCTTGACATGGGGCAGCTTCAAAGGATGGATTTCTTACAAAGGGTTCTTGGACATCATTATTAGACATGGGGAATGGCTCAATATCCTCAAGTGCCGAGTTCAGGTTCTTTCAGTATCTGTAACCATGCGGTCAAAGGGGATCAACATGTTTTGGAAGGGACCATTGCTAGACCTTGGTGAAAGATTTTGATCATTGCTTTGGAGTAAATTCTTGAGATATGTCCTCTACCTCATAAGGCAATGTAGAGACATTTTCAACATGATCATAGGTCGATGGATCGTGCATTATGTCAATAGGATAAAATAACCCTAACACTCCTTGAAAGAGATCACTAAAAAGTGGCTCTTGATGTATGGTGAGTTTATCATCGGATTGTGTAGATACATCCTCAATGTGCTCCTCAATGGAGAGGTTTTGATCATTGCTTTCGACAATTGCAGTGGAGAGATTGTGAGTGTCTTCGACCATAGCATTAAGTGATGTTGATATTTCTTGAATTGGCTCATTGTCGAGTTTTGTTGGTGGATTTTGATCGTGATTCAAAAGTGACTCTTGACATATGTCGATTTGATCATTGGATGAAGTAAACATGTGCTCAGTGATGGATTGATCTTGATCCTTGTTTTCAATAGTTGTCATCTTTTGTGTTTGTGCTTGTGTTGGTTGGGTAGCTTGAGAGGCTTGGGCAACTTGAGAGGATTGTTTCACTTGTTGAGCTTGTGTTGCTTGTTGCATGGCTAGGTATTGTTGGAATCCCTTTTGAAAAGTAGCTTGTAATGTCGCGTTGTATTGGTTTGATGTGGTGGAAGTTGGTGGTGGTGGGGGTGGTGGTGGATTTAGAATCATGTTGGATGTAGTGACAAGTGTTTGAGATACGCTCGGAGCGATCATGGTAGTGAGAGGTTGAGATGTGATGGGTGTGATAGTGGTGTTTGGAATGATTGAAGGAATAGTGATGGTTGGAATAACCAAGGTGATAGGTCCTTGGGAGGCCGTATTTTGATTGGTTGGGATCATCATTGTTGCTTGATTAGATACCATCTGTTGGTGCAATGTCAATGGTATATTCAAAGGATTTTATGTGATGGCTTTATTGGTGTTATGTGGATTGATTTGGGTGGCGTGATTGGTGTTAGGTAAAGGGGGAATCCCTAAATCAAGGAATGATGTAGGTAATGGTGGTGGAGATTTCCCTTGGCGCAATGCCTCGACTATTTTGGAAAGTTAAAATCTGATCTCGCCAAATTTGTTCTTGATTTTGATCTTGACTCACTTGAGATAGTTGATTTGGCTTGTGTTCAAGTAGTTTTGGCATGCATGCTTGCGGTTTTTGAATGGGATTATGGGAAAATTGACTTTGGATAATGTTCTGATTTGGGATGATGTTCAGATTTGGCATGATAGGATGAACATTGTTGGTATTGGGAATCATTTTTCCAAAGTTTTATGAGTTAGGATTCATGTTTCAAAAACTTGCACTTGGTACATCCACATTTGGTTTGTAGGGATTTGGTGGAATGATGTTGTTCGTTTCAAGTCTCATGCATTGATTATTCGATTGGTGGATTTGTAGGTTTGGACTTAGATCTATCATTGGGAAATGTGTTCCAAATTTTGACTTGGGCATACCCACACTTGTACCATTGACATTTGTCAAAGGCAATGATCCTATGCATGGACTTTGATAATTGATAGGCATTGCAAGGCTTTGAAGATTCAACTGATTTGGATTACTCAAGATGTATGGATCAAGTGTATATTCCATGTTCCTCTTGTGTTTTGACCTTGTCGCAAAATTGATCTATAGGGTTCTTAGGACCTATGATGAGATGGAGGATGAAAGATGAATGATATGAGTGTTGAATGTTTAGGGACTTTGTATCAATGCTAGACTTAGGGATTTTGATTTTGATTGTTTGATGTGGATGATGAACTTGTAAACCCTAAGATGTTAAATGCTATCTTAGGATGAACTTGTTCAAAGAGGTGATAATTTAACTAAGTGTGCATGGAAGGATTCATCCAAACACACCTAACTAAACAAATGATTTTGATTTGGTTTAGGGATGTACCCAAGTCTAGGTAATGATGTTTTCAAAGCTCTAAAGTTGTTTGTGGGATGATGTTGATAAATGTTTGAGGTGGATGAAGTGTTTGATTTTGATCCTAAGAGACTTAGAGAGACTTTGTTTACTAGGCCAAGGTATTGAAGAACACACTTTTCTCTAAGAGCAATCAAAAGACCAATATGACCAAAAGATATCAAGCACATGTGTGGGGTCCAATTTTTTATCTTTGTTTAATAAGTAATTTTTACCACAAACACACTTCTTGATTAGGTTTCAAACTGAATGTCCCATGTCACAACTTCTTTTCGTCCCACAAAGTGCTATGTGGAAGTTCCAAGAAATCAGGACAAGGGTTGCCTAATGTTGACCTTTGTAAGAGAAAATTAAGATGTAAACCCAATTACTTAGGAACCTCTAAGGACATAATCCCAAGGGTAAGCAATAGTTCTTGGGCTTTGTCAAAGGTATTTGCTCAAACTAAGGGGTTTGAAATTCTGATGATGATGTTGAATGATGGTTTCCCAATGTTTTCGATAAACGCACTATGTTTTCAAACAAGCAATGTAACATCCTAGCTAAATGGGTACGTTTTATTTAGTGGGCTTGCCTCATGCCCTTCATAGAAGAGATGATTTTACATGCAACCAAGGAAAAATATAGAGGTATGATGAAATCCTAACCTCTATATTTCAACCAAGATCGGACATGGCAAGTAACTTCTTGGAATCTAAGTTCCAATGCACCACCTTGATAAACTCGCTCAATGGATAAATAGGCCACTACAAAACAAGGGTTCTAGTTCAGACTTTCTGTTCGTGGAGATTGACCCATACGGCAAGAGTCCCCTTTCGGATCCATCTTGTCGGAGCCAACCGCGTGATAATGGCGTTTAACCAAAACCCACATTTATATCCCGGCTGGAAATACTCTTGGCTTTAGAGTGTTACCGGTTGAGTCGTCCCTTGGGTGAGTACTTTTTCCCCAAGGCAGGCCCTCTAAGATAAAAAAAGCAAGAAAAACACAATCGTAACTCGATCGATCTTTGATGGCACAAAGAAAGAGAATGTGCGAAAATGCCCCTACTCACACTCGCACAAGATGTTCAATTTTTAAGCCCAAATTGAAGTGTTTCAAAGCAATAAAATGTATTTTGAGTGTTTCTCTTGCACCCTAGATCACACAAAGCGCAAGGGGAGAGGATACGCACTCAAAAGACAAAATCACACAATTCAAGCACTTGTTCGTTTTATAGCCTTCAAAGCAATTGTGATTTCGTTTTAAGCACCAAATGAAATATGAAGATTTCTTGTCCAATTTTTAACCCAAAACGAACTCTAGTAAGTATCTAAGCTTGAATTTTAACCTTTTGCGAATGGAAAAAAAATCAAATTGTTCTTTTTAGACCTAAATGAAAATTAGTGTCCTAGGAGCGAAAAGACAAACAATTTCGTGGAAAGTGTTGAACAAAAACTTAAAGCGTTAAAAAACACTTTGAGTTTTCAAAAAAAAATTCTCCTCCTTTCATTTTCCTTTGCTAGCTTTTGTATCTTTGTTGATTTTCAGCTTTGTACCTTTTCGCCTTCGCTTTTCCTTCATTTGTACCTATAAGATGATAAGAGAAGGAAGGTAATCATGTGAGGATTTAATTTTAATCATTAACTCCAAACAATACTAATGGTTTCAAAATTAACAAAGTGAAGCATTGATTAGAGTCCTGATATTGCACATATATAAAGATAGATCCCAAATCCTCTTCAATCAGCTTGTTGAAATTCATTGAACTTTTAAGCAAAGCTGATAATTTGCAATAATTCAAAAATTAAGGAAAAATTGAAACCAACTTTGTCAATAAATGTTAGCAGTTTTAAAAACTTAAATCATGCAAAAACTGAAAAAAAAGAAACTCCATTGCTTTAGCCAGTAAAATAAAGCACTGCACCAAAATAAATCTGCAGAAAATACGGAGATCTTGGGAATCCTCTACATTATCTGCTCCCCTCTAGTCGCAGAAGCAATTAAATGTGAATGCATATAACCCTCGCCTTGAATACAAAAGAACACAAAAGTCAGCAAGTTAAATTGACAATCATGTACCTATCAATGTCAGCATTCATTATGGCTCCCTGAACTCCGTTTGTAATTATGACGCTACAATCCAAACAGATGAGAGTGTGATAAGACATTTATCAGTGTAGTTTTTCACAGCATTGTTTACGTACCAAATTTAGATAAATGCGCAGATCTACTAAAATGTTTTGAAGGCAGCGCCTAATTCAAGTTCAAAGCAACAATGGCTAACTATTGAAGCGAATGTCAGTTGTAAAGTGCAGATTCAGTTCAAAAAATTTAGAACTCTTAGAACTAATGTTGCATGACTACCATTTTCTCTTACGGTTGCCATGACGAAAGGAGCGCCCTTTATTCTTGCCATCTCCATCACAGACAACAAATTGATTGTAATCACAACAATGGGGTGGGATAAAAGGTTGAGAGTTTATTCATTCAAAGCGTGACAATACATTGAGACTAGGCATATTAAAGAGGGGTTGCCACCCTTACATAGATCAAGGCATATTGATGGGTCACAAGTAGTAGACAACCATCTTGGGATCAATTAACAACAGTAGAAGTGCCTCCACAAGATAGATGTAAAACGCAATAAACCTTCCACAAAAAAGAAGACAAGGCCCGATAAACTTTCCAGCAGACATCAATTGGTTGGTGAAAATGAATGGCTCAGCTCGTAATCCTGGATCCACACTCTGGAGAAGATCAAGTAAATCGAATTGCAATCAGCAAGTAGTTTATAAACTTGAACTATGGGTAAAAAAATGAATGAATAAGCTTCAGAAACTTTCAATAAAAGGCAAGTTGTGAAAGTACAGACAAGACACGTGAACTGTTTAAAAGTTTACTGCAAAGCATGGACAAGGTGTGTGAAATGTTTGACAGAATGCCTCAAAGTAACGTGGTCTCAAGCAAATTCAATTCGTGTAAAGAAATCTGTATTGGACCGAATAGATGATAAACAAGGATTAAAGAGGCGTGTAAAAAACTCTCAAGCAAACTCAATTCGCAGGATACAATGTGATCCAAAGTCAGGCATGTGAGCTGTTTGATAGAATGCTTTAAAGAAATGTTAGCTACAGTATTTATGGGATAAAAAATGCATTTCTTAAAAAATGGCTGTAGAAATTTTCAAGCAGCGCGGCCTCTGGGATTCTTCTTCTTGTCTTGTTTGGCAACGTTGGGGTCTGCCCCCTCACCTTCCTACATGGGCCAATGGAAGCAGAGACAAGGCACGCAAACTATTTGACAGAATGTTGTAGAAGCATGACAAAGCACGTGACCTGTTAGACAGTCCGCCTGATAGAGAGAGCTTTTCCAGCGCACTCTCTACACAGTTAGAAAGCGCAATATTGAAAAGGTCTAAACTTTCACATAAATGCTTTCAACAGGTGCAAAGTCAGACCCTTTACCAACAAATGATTTTCCATACTGATGATTTTTTAGATGAAATATACATATTACTTTGAGCTTTCATAAATTCTTATGCTAAGAATCATTTGGTCCAATGCAAAGATTAGCAAGCAGTCGGGCATCATCTATTTATCACTGGCGAAGGAAAATTTGACAAGCAGCGTTGTAAAATGACAGTAAGAACACATGACAAGTCAAGAATGCATTGCATACTAAACCTCAATGATGATGTGTACTAAACCTCCTTCTAGCGCCATTTTGTGGATGCTAAAATCTGCAAAATGTGGTTAGAAATCTAATAATAAAATCTGCAGAATCGTTAGTATTTCAACAACAAATCAAAATATTTAACATCCTTATGAAATAATACATCATGTCCAAAATGCAAACAAATAACAAAAGATCTAAAGCAAAAGCATAAGAAAACATGATGCAAACTATCTCATATTGGATTGGTGTCACATGTGCTAGTGACCCTTTCCCAATCCTTGATTGATAAGCTTAGATGATGATGATGCAATGGAAATGATGAGCAAAATTAGTTCTCAAGGAGAGTAACTTTGCATATGATTTTTGGATGAAATTGTGGAGGAGCTTGATAAGAGATGGAGCCTCTATTTAAGGATTTTCTTGATGCTAAGTGTTGAAGAGAGACCAATGTGGGACAAAGATCAAGCTAATAAGATAAGGCCACTTGTCAAGTGATGATAGGCCAATGGTTGTGCAAGATTTGGGAAGAGTGCCCATGAGAGGGAAAATTTGAATTCAAATTTTCCAATAAATGCTTAGTTTGACTTTGGAAGGGGACATGTAAGAGGCATGTAAGGCCTCATAAATGCTCTGTTGGGTGTACATGTCCACTTGGGGGGAAATTCAAACTTGGAGAATATTCTTCCTTTATGCCAAGTTGAAAATAAAGATTTTGATAAATCAATTAAATGCAATTTCATGTGCAAGTGGCCAAATCTAGAGAATGCAACTGCGATGAGATTAGCATTAGATTTAATCAGGATTAATTAGTTAGGATGATGATTAGGATGCTTTGACTTTTATGACTTAAATACTTCATTTATTTAAATCAGAAAAGGATGGAAAATGATTTGAATTTAATTAAATAAAAGGTTTGATTTATTTAATTAAATGAGGGTGATGGGATCAAGTTGATTTATTTGATTTAAACTAATGACTTTAGGAGATTGATAAATAAACCTGATTTATTTGCCGAATGGATGAATATGGCCTAGTTGAATGCATTATTTCAATTTGATGTGTCTACAGCAGGTAATGAGGCAATTTTGAGGGTTGTCTACAAAAGGAAATAGACATTTTGTACCTATGTATGAGTACCATTATTAGTTGAAATTAAAATAAAGTCTTCATCATTATAGGAGAGTCACAGATGCCTTCTTTGCACCCCTATTGTTCACTTTTGATTTGACTCTTGAAAATAAAAGAGTATCAGATGAGGCCTACAAAGTGGTTAGTAAGGTCGGATTTATCTTTTTATAGTTTTCAACTTTCACCTATATGAGAGTCAGTTACTATATTTGGTGTCCTTACATGCTTCCAAAATATCCCTCAGATAAGTGGATACTAATGGAGCTATGCAGACAATTGATCTCAGTTCACAAGGAACGCATGAGAATTCACAAACCAGGTTTCAAGTTTCCACTAATAATCAAGAGATATATGATTTAAAGTGTACAAAAGGAAAATTCAGTAGCTACATAAATGAAAATCATGACTATAAGAACATATAAATATTGATTTTACTTTGACTACCGAGATGTTAAGAGAAAACTAAAGAAAGATCATCGACATGTCTACCATCTTAAAGACATCAACCAAATGGATTTTTGCAGGCTAACAGTAGAGTAGATCAAAGATCTTGGTGTAGTTGATCTACCATAGGATTTCAAAGATCCTGGTGACATCATAAACTATGCTTATGAGGAATATGGAATTGCTAGGATACCCTTACCTTTAGTACAATAGTCTAAAAAGGAAATTTTATCCATCAGAGAAAGGCTTGCTCCCATCTTACACAACACAGGAGCATGGCTGCATAAACATGGCTTTCAAATGAAAAATTTCAAGATAGAATCAGAAGGAGAGGTATTGGGAGGAGAAACCAACCAACAACGGAACTCCGCACAAAAAATAAACATGTGGCTAATCCCTCTTCTTCCCAAAGAGGTTATAAGATCAAGTTCACCTTTGGCAAGAGTGCTATGCAAACAATTGAAGAACAGAAGGCAACAAAATCCAAACCAACACATGTCGAAGGAAAGGGGCCTACTTCTATGGAACAAACATCCAAAGAAGAAGGAAACAAAAGTGAAGAATTTGAAGAACAAGAAGAGTCTATAGAAGAAGAAGATTCTGCAAAAGAGGAAGAGTCAAAAGAAGACAAAGGTGAAAAAGAAGGTAATGAGGAGGAACTCGGGTATGATGATGAATAACCTCTATCTCCTCATGAGAATATTGTTGAAGATCTTCCCTGAGCATCATCGTTCATTACTTCAAATATCCCACATACACCTCCCAATCCTACCATTCCTCCACCTCCTCTTCCTACTTCACCTCCTCCTACATCTACTATACATAAATTGGATGTTTTTGTTCCCCCTTCAGTTTCAACAATCCTTACCAATCCTCCTACACTTTCCAATGTACAAACTATTGATTTTTTGTCAAGTTCTCCCTCCATTCCTAGTTTGTCATCTCCATCTTTTGATATCTCTTCAAAGGCTGAATTTCACAGGTTCATCAATGAGTCTTTGCTGGATCCACTTGGTTTGCATTTCACTAGAGCTATCATGACTGATACTACTCTAATTTTCACAATACCAACCATTCCTATAGAAGTTGTGATACAAGAGTTGATGGTAAGTCAAGAAGCATATAATTCCTCCCTTCCTCCTTGGTCGATCTCTCAAGTATCAAAGCAAAAGAAACAAATCATCTCCCCAAATGAGCTTGATCTTGAAGAGATAGCTCCTCCAAAATCCAAGGGGAAGAAAATGGCAAAAGTTCATTCAAGGCTTCACGTTGAAAAATATGGTCACAAGTTTGTAGAGATTGGTCTACTCCCACAAGAAGAAGGTGATGTAAACATGGAGGATTACACTGTCACAAGAGTCTAGCTTGAAAAAGTGACAAATACAAGCACAAAGGAAGATGCACAAGTGGTCCTAGATGCATTAGTAGGAAGGTTTGAAAAGATGGAACATGCTAGAAATATGTATAAGGAGAAAGATGAGCATTATGCTAAAGTTTTGAGGAATATTGCAAGCTCTTCTGGGAATGTACAACCTATGGCTATGGTAAGTTTTGAGGAACCAACAATACAAAAGGTGGATAATTTTACCTCTAAGGGTAAGGTGTTATACGATTTCATTAATGAAATGATAGAATATGGTTCACATGTCATAGCTAGTATAGATGAGAATACTCAGATAGCCAAGCTAAAACTAGAGCTTGATAAAGAAGAAAACATACTTTTCGAAGAGGAAAAATAAATGGAAATATGTCTCTCATTTTGGTCACAAATGAAAGAGACAAAGCTAAGTAAGTTGGTAGAAGTTGTGGTAATTCTCACCAAAGAGAAGTATGTGGAGGTAAGAGAATCTCTCAAGTACCGCATACAAGTGATCAAATCTATTATTGAAGACATCCACCAAGTACAAGAAGATCACGAAGGACATTGTGTTATCCTAGTGAAAGGAATTGAGGAGCTACTGGGTAAGCTCCTTCATGAAAATAATACTTTCCTCCCGATCAGTCAAATTTCTCAAATCTACAAGGAAATTGTCATGAAGCAAGTGGAGGATGCAATCTTTTCAAAGACCACCATGCATGCCATATGATGTATGACTTTCTCTTGACAATATCAAGACACATCTTGACAGATGCAAGAAGATTCACTCATCTGCTAGAAGAAAAATTACAAGAGTTCACACCATTGTTGATTACACTGTTGGTCTAGATGAGACATTCATATAAGAGACCAAGAAGAAATATGAAGACTTTCGTGCCCAATGCAAGGAACCATAAAGACTTCTTATATCTCCAATGTTAGATAGTTCTATGCTTTCATTTATGTATTTTTTAAATAGGTTTCAACATCTTACACGTCTTTTTTCAAGATGTAATTACATGTAAAAAAAGAGATGTCTTCCTAAAGTGATGGACAAATTTTTTGAATAAGTCAACTTGTTAGGTGAGATTTTCCTAAATTTGCTAACCTAACTTTCCTAGATACACTTATCTACTTTTCCTATATTTTATCTTCCCTCTTTTATAAATATGAGAGGATTCTTTTGTAATAGTTACCTTTTATCTTTTGCAACGAGGTGCTACCCATTTGAGAAGCAAATACATGAAATTTTTTGTTCATCTTTATGAATCTGAATTTGATCAATAAAGAAGTGAAGTTGCATACTAGACTTTTTTTGGGAACAAATTATCTTATCGCTTGATCAAATTGGTGGTGATTAGTAACTAATATCTGAAGGGCTTTAAATAAATCCATGTAAAAAATTTGCTACACTCTTTATTTGAATTTGTGATACTGATTGAATATTATTGGTGAAATCTCTATAAGACTTTGTTCTTGTATGTATTCATGTTGTTCATGGATTTATTGTGAAGTATCTAGAAGACTTTGTGCTTCTAATGCAATGTTGGTTACATATCTCAAAGGATCCATTGGTGAAAGCTACATAATGACTTTGTGCCTTTGTGAGTTTTTCTTTGTTATTTTATCATTTCTCGTTATCATGCTAGTATTCCTAGGCTTTGCTTTAACAAGATAGGGATATCAAAATTACTGGTTTTTTTTTTTAGTTTGAAGTTGTATCAAATTACAACTTAAAACCATGAAGCATTGTAAAATATATTCTCTAAAAAAAGTGAGAATTATGAATGTGACACACCCCCATCTCTTAATTGTAGTGTACATTGTTGTGAATACTTAATTAGTTTTACCTAGTTTCAATAAGCAGTAAGAAGGGAAACTTCCCTTTCTGAGAGGAGAGATTGTATCTCACACAACTTTGGCTGAAATAAGGTTTTGTAATCTATTAAAAATGGATTACATAATTTTCACCCAACAATTTTTTGAAGACTCTGCTGGGGAATGAATCACGCAAACCAAGCCTCACACTTTTGATTAAAGTTAATAAGATTTTTCTATCTTATTGTGATCTTGTGTGTCATTATTTTTTAATCTCTATCTTGTTTCAATCTACATTCTAGCGGTTAGAAGCTATACATGAGGTTTGAGGCCTCAAGGAGTAGTGGATCCACTTTTTCAAGAGTTTTTGCAACATAATATTCAACCTACTCCCTCACAAGTAAGGTCACCATTGCAACATACCGCAAGATACCGTCCATGAAGACAAAGATCTCCTCTTCTGAGTGAATCTTCTATTTTCCATAGAATTCTAGTTCAAGTACCTATTGTGCAACATATCATGGCTGCACCACCTGTAGGACCGTGGGGAAATGCTTTCGGTCCCCTCGGTTTGGCCACACCTCTACATGAACTTCTACATGTCTAAAGAAAGCATATTCCAAAGTTTTTAGGTAATGGAAAGCACCATCCCAATGAACACATTGATTCCTTTTACATTGTTTGTGGTGTTCTTGGTGTGGAACATGAAGACATTGTTGTGAGATTGTTCATTGAATCTCTACAAGGAATTTATGTTGAATGGTTTAATACTCTTCTAGTTGCTTCAGTCACTAATTGGAACACTCTTTGCACCAAGTTTTAAGAAAGGTTCAAACCTACTGAAGAAATGCATGCCTTATTGGTGCAGCTTACAACCATGTGAAAAGAGACCCATGAACCAATGCTGAGTTTTTGGCCAAGTTTAATAAGTTGGTGACATGGATCCTAATGGTGGCAATACCAATGGATCATAAATTGAAGTGCTTCTTCATCAATACACAATTCCCCAAAGTAAGTTTTTTTCTTGCGTAGGGAAAATCTCACAAATGTTGATGTAGCTCAACAATTAGCTACCAATCTTGAAGATGCTATGATCATTACTAGAGAAATAAGGATGAATACCAACAACAACAAGAAGATGAAAGTGTTGAGATCTTCAACTTCTAATGCTAATGCTTCTAATGCTAATTCTAATTTTGTTGATCCCATGGTTCAAAGGTTGGAAAATGAGATCTTGGCTTTGAAAAAGTAGGTTTCTAACAATAATATTAATAAGGACATTCCAAGAAGGACTTTCCTTAACTATGATGGAAATAGAAATCAGAATCGCCTTCCAACGCCACAAGGAATTCTTGCACTTGAAACTCCACCTACTAATACAACAACGAGATACTATGAGGCTGAACAAGATGAATATGCATAGCCAGATTACCCTATAGAAGAAAGTGTTGATCTCTTTCAAGAATAAGAAATGAAATCAGCTAGTGACTCCAACATTGGCTATTGGTAAATCGAAAATGAACCTGATGATGAGGACTTAGTGATGGATGCATATGTTGTCTTTACATAGTAACAACAAAATCAGCTTGATCAAACTCAAGCTATTGCTCCACTGGAAAAGGAGAAGCCCCCAGTTACCATTGCCAAAAGAGGTCCTCCTCTCCCTTGGAAACCAAAGAATGCAACAACTAAACAAGTCCCAAAGCCAATCTCCAAGTTCCAAAGACCAGTGTACCTTTTGTTAAACCTTTCAGTGAAGTTACTACATCCACTTTACAAAATTATTTCTAGGGTTTTGACATTATTGATCATGCCAAGAAAAAAAAGATCCAAATGTCTGAAGATAAATAGCTCAAAGAAAATCCTGACCAATTTGATAGGCTGGTCAAGTTCGTAAAGGATAAAGGAATTACCCCAAGTAAGGATTCATCTCCTAATATTCTTGCTGCTCCAAAGCCCAAAACACCATAGAATAATATTGTTTCTAATCCTCCTACTACGTTCAAATGCATTGATCCATTATTTATTTACTTGTAAATGAATTTAAGTAAAGAAAATATGTTATAGATTATGGTGCATCAGAAAATGTGATGCCAGCCAAGGTAGCTACTACCTTAGGCTTGAATATAACCAAAAAATTTAGCCATTTTTTTTCTATGGAGAACAAACAAGTACCTTTGATTGGTCATATCAAAGATACGCAGTATGCATTTGTTGCATATCTAGAAAAGAAGATAAAGATGAAAATTCTAGTAGCAGGCGTTCCAGCATCTTATGAAATCCTCCTTGGACACAATTTCTATAATGATGTTGGAGGTGAGCTAAATATGGACATGTCTGAAGCCAGAATACTTGTGAAAGGCGTAATGCAGAAATTCATTCCTGAAAGAGTCAAAAAAATTAGTAACTCAATCAGATGATCCAAGAGCTCAAATTCTATTTGTCTTCATGTGTTGGAACATATTATCTACAAACAGAAGTTGTTGAATCTTCAAAAATACATGAGTTGGAGAGTTTTGATTCTTTTTCATTAACAAATGAATCAAAGGATTCATCTACTTCAAATTATGAAGCTTCATCCAAAGGTGAAGATACATATTTGATGTTGTCACCCATGGTGACCCAAATGGTGTTTGGTTACTCAAGTTTGATGAAAATTTCTCTTCTTCTAGTTTTGGAGTTGGTGTTATTTTTATTTCTTCCAAAGGAAAAATCTTTCCTTTTTCTTTTAAGTTACAATTTTATAATACCAATAACACTGTCAAATATGAAGCTTTGTTGTTGGGAATGCAAGTTGCATGCAAGAAAGGTATTAGGAATCTTAACGCACAATGCAATGCCAAGTTGATAGTTTTTCAAGTAAGAAATTTGTATCAAACAAAAAATGATAGACTTAGGCATTATCACAATCTTGTTTGGGACTGCATTTAAGAATTTGATACCTTTGATATATCTATAGTTCCAATTGAATATAATGAAAGGGATAATTCTCTAGCAGTTTCAACCACTCTCCTAATTCCACATAAATATTTTCATGGTCCTACTGATACCATTGAGTTGGATTTCTGCCCCAGTGTTCCTAATAATTCAAATAACTAGAAAATTTTCAATGATGATAATCAAATTGTTGCATTTTTGGAAAAGGTAGAAAATTTTGATGAGTTGTATTTTGAAAGGAAGTGATTCTCCACATCGAGAACATGTTTTTGATATCTCAAATCTTTCTGTCCAAATGAGGTGCAACATGATATTTCACTTAAGGAATTGGAGCATTTCCTTACAAAAAAAAAGCAAAGGCAATACAATCCAAAGATTTTCGGAGCAATCCTTGTAGAAGTTCAAAAGATGCTAGATGCCCAAATTATATTTCCTATCCATCACTCAACATGGATAGAAAATATTGTTCCTGTTTTTAAGAAGAATGGTGGGATTAGTATTTGTGTGGATTTCTAAAACCTTAATAAGATATCTCTCAAGGATAATTATCCTCTTTTGGTAAGCGATCAAGTTCTTCAAATCGTGACTGGGGTCAAGATGCTTTCCATGTTGGATGGTTTTTTTGGTTACAACCAAATTGAATTCAATTAAAGTGATCAAAACAAAATGACCTTTACAATGCCATGGGGTACCTTTGCATACTACAGAATTCCTTTCGGCCTTATCAATGCTTATGCCACGTTTCAATGAGCTATGGACTTAGCCTTCTGTGACATGCTAGGTAAGTTCATTGTGGTGTACCTTGATGATCTTATGGTGTTTTCCAAGAAGCTTTAGGAACATTTTCATCATCTAAGGAAAATCTTGGAGAGATGTCAACAACATGGTATTTCATTAAATTCCAAAAAGTCAATTTTTGGGGTTACAGAAGGAAAAAAATTTGGTCATGTTGTGTACAAAGAAGGTATTAAGATTGAATTAGAAAGAGTAAAAAGTATCAAATATCTTATTTTTCCATCAAGTAAGAAATTTTTTCATTCTTTCTTTGGAAAGGTGAATTTTTTGTGAAGATTCATTCCTAATTTTATAGAAAATACATGTCATATTGTAAATATGATGAAAGGTACTACCACATTTCATTGGATGATAGAAGGAAAAGTTGTGTTCGATGATATAAAGGAGGCTATTGCTCATGCATCAGTGATAGTATGTCTAGACTACACAAAGGATTTTATCATGTATAGTTATTCTTTTGAGAATACACTTTCAACAATTCTAATACAAGAGAATAGCAATGGATTTGAATCCCTGATAACATTCATGAGCTATCCACTAAAGAATTTTGAATTGAAATATTCTCAAATGGAAATTTTTCTATGGTTAAGGCAATAAATTATTTCTGGTTTTACATACTTAACAACCATGTCAAAGTCTTGGTTCTGGATGCAACCGTTAAGTCTATCTTGACGCAGCAAGAGTTTGGAAACAAAAGAGGCCATTAGATGGCCAAGATTCAAGAATACGGCATGAAAATCAAGACTACCAAGCTGATACATGGGTGACGATTATGTCAACTCATTGCTGAAAATAATCCTTATGGAGAAGTTTCAGAGATTGAGGGTGTAGATCCAAATGAACTCCCAATGGTGTTATTTTTCAGTACTACTGATGAGTGGTATTCAAAAATTGCCCATTTCCTCACTTATGGGGAATGTCCTGATCACTTCACTTCAAAGGAGAGGAGAACCATCAAATTAAATTCAACAAAATTTGTCTTATGGGACAATGATTTGTACAAGCATGCATTGGATGGAACTTTTTTGTGATGTGTTGATGAAGAACAACATAAAAAATTGTTGAAATCATATCATGACTTAGCATGTGGAGGACGCTTTTCAGCACCAATTACCACTCACAATATCTTGAGAGAAAAGTATTGCTAGCCTACAGTCTTTCAAGATGCATACTCTTGGGTGTGTAAATGGGAACTATGTCAATAGTTTGTAGGTAAGCCAAAGTTTGTGGCTTTTCCTTTGAAACCAATTGTTATTGAAGATCCCTTTTAGTAGTGGGGAATTGATTTCATCGGTGCAATAAACCCACCTTCAAGTGTAGGACACACCTATGTCCAAACTATAACTATCTAGTTCACCAAGTAGGTGGAAGCAATTCCAACTAAGCATGCTACTTTTGAAGTTGTATGTAGTTTCTTGAAAGAAAATATCATTTCCAAGTTTGATGTGCCCAAAAAAATTGTTGTTGACAATGATTTTGCTATCTCATCAAGCAAAATAACTAAGTTCTATTTGAAATTATGACATAACATTGTCTCATTCATCCAACTATTACCCACAAGGTAATGGTCAAGCCAAATCAAGCAATAAAAATTTGGTGACTATAATCTACAAGCTTGTGGATGAGAATCAACGTTTGTGGCACAAAGCTTTGTATGATTTTTTGTGGGTAGATATAATAACTCCAAAGTGAGTGATTGGAATGTCTCCTTTCCAATTATTGTGTGGGTTGAATGAAAAAATTCCCATAACCTTAGAAATTCCAGCCTTCAAATTGGCTAAGGCCATTGAGGATGAGACTTTTGATAATTTGGTCAATAAGTAGATAATGTATCTCTCTGAATTGGAAGAGAAACAAGTTCAAGTGGCTAACCATATCATGAAGCATTAGGAACAAGTCAAGAATATTTTTGACAAGAAGACCAAGTCTCATGATTTTTAAATTGGTGATCTTGTTCTCTTATGGGACAAGTGAAGAGAACCAAAGGGAATGCACGAGAAGTTTGATTCACTATAGACATGACCATTCAAAGTTCATTAGTTACATGGTGAAAGTGATTTCCTATTGAAAAATGAGGATGGAATGCCATTTTCTCTTCCTCACAATGGGAAACATCTAAAAAACTTTACACAGTAAGATGAAAGGCATTCAAATGTAAATATTTTTATTTTAGTCCTTGCCTATTTTTGTTTTAAGTCTTTTTATTTTTGTCACTTGACTCTATGCCTAATGGATGGATAAAGGAACTTGAATTTTGGAGTTCTTCTCCCTCCAATCATTTCTAAGAATGACTGAAGGAAGCTCCCTAGCTGGAGCCAGCTATTATCCTTGAATCTAGCTGCACTAGATTCATGGGATAACCCTCATACAAAACTTGTCTGTTTCGTAGTTCCATGTACTTCAAGCATGCAAAATGAGGAAAATTTCAATTCAATTTGATGTGTAGTCCAAAACCTCAAATAGTTCATTTGAACATTTCCCCCAGTTCGTCTTTCGAAGAAATTCAAAACAAGTATCTTCGTTAATTCCCAATCCCTGGGAGTTAGTCAATTTTTGACTCATGTTGGAGCACTGATTTTCAGTGCTCCTACATGATCCTTTAGTTAGAAAAATTTAACTCCAAGTGGTTGAGCAGTGAAATCACCGATCCTAGACATTGTTCAAAACCTTCAAATGCACGAGCAGTGAAAATAATGCTAGTTGATTTCTCGTTTCACCAAGTCCTTTTTCATGCACAAGCAGTGAAAATCATTGCTAGTGCATCTTTTCCTCCATAATGTACACCTTCATTAATGTGAACATTGAGTTCATTAATGACCTTTTCTTAATAACTTAATAATGTAATTTTAGGTTATTTTCCTTTCATTATTGATTCATTCACTCTTCGTCTTCGCCTGGTCATTCTCCAATCGCCATAGTGGACTCAAGTTTAAAGATTTTTCAAGCATTCGAGCTAGGGTTTGACATTTCTACCAAGTGCACCTTGTTTTCTTCCTCTTCATTGTTCTTTAATGCTATCTATTTCTCACATCTTTTCTCTTCTCCTAGATTTTTAATACTTTTATTTGAATCTTTTTCACCTTAGGGTTTGTGGTTTTAAGTCTATGTTTCTTTTTTTGTCAACAATCCTAATCATTATATTATCTTTATTAGAGTTACCTTGGCTTTGTTCTCTTCACACTTTTACTTATCCTCATTTTGGTGTTTCTAAATGACCTTCCACCATTTCTCACTAAGTTTCCCATCTTGTTCAGGCAGTGAATTTTATTGCTTCACCACACAAACCTCTGAGTGAATTTTACATGTGATGGCAGAAATTTTTTGCCTCTTTGAAATGCTTTGATCTTTCCCCCCACTTGTGAAAGCAGTGAAAATACTCGCTAGTCCACCATAGATTTTTCCCAACTCCAAGATGTAGGAGTAGTGAAAATCATTGCTCCTACATGGAGTGTCTCATGACTTCAATTGACTAAGTGGTAAAAGAGGTCGCTTGTGCACTCGAATCCAAAAGATGTTGAAGGACATGCTCGAGCGCTAAAAATTAGTGCTTGAGCATAAACTAAGATCTTCCCCCAAAATGTATAAGTGCTAATTTTTAGTACTCCAACTCCATAATTTCCTAAGTGCTTAAGACATATAGGAGCACTGATTTTTAGTACCCCTACATGTAAACTGACTTCTTAAGATGTAGTAGTGGTGCTTTTCAACGCTCCTACACAAAAAGCAGCTTTCTCTTCTAACACTTTGAAATTACTTTGCTTGTGCTTTGAACCTCATTTCTTTTCCAATGCTCTATTTTTCGTGCAAAATAGCTCATTTACACTTGCTCTAAATTGCTTGCTTTATGCTTTCCAACACTGTATTTTCTCCTAACATCTACTGATCAATTATTCTTGTAGTTCCTCTCAAGCTCTTGTCAGGTGACCCAAGGTGATATCCATTAATATTGGTATTTTTAGATGATAGCAGAAAAGCATCTTTTGTCTTCTAAGAAAGAGGTCAAAATGAATTACAAATATCAAGGTGTCTTTCTACCTACTGTGGTGATCTCAAAGGTGCATGAAATCAAAGACACCAAAATTGGTCATCAAGGCCTAGAAGATTTTGTAAAAAGAACTGAGAAAAATCCCTTAGAAGACAACTTGAGATCTATTTTTCATAGCAACTTGCACCTGGTATCTACATTCCCAACTTCTGCTCACAACATAGAGTTTGTTCTCCAAGTTAAATCTCATTACATCCAAGATGACAAAAGTGTAAGAGATTCCTTGGGACAAGTAATGATGAGATTAGATCCTGAATTTTTTATATTATTTTTTGGGTTCCACACATGGAACAATATACAAAAATCTCAATTCAATAGGAATAGGAGGTTTATGATTAGAATCCAAATAAGTCTAAAACATTGATTAACACCCAATGGCTGAAAACACCTAGGCCCACTATCTCAAGATGGCCATAGGGGCTTCCTCGAAGTGATTTTAAAGAGTACGCCAGGGATATGATTACTCTTCTGAGTAGGGTGAAAGGCTTTCCTAAATTATGCCATTTTCAATATTGGATGTATGAGTACATACGCATCATCAAGAGAAAGAAAGCACATATTGATTGGGGGACTCAAATAAGTGATGAAATTCATGAGCAATTGATGAATATGCCAACCACTCTAAAATTTTACATGACTTCCTATTTGGTATATGTTGTTGCAATATTGAGGAAATTTCCAAGGCTATCTACAAAAGGAAACAAACATTTTGTACCTATGTATGAGTACTATTATCAATTGAAATTAAAATAAAGTCTTCATCATTTCAAGAGAGTCACAGATGCCTTCTTTGTGCCCTTGTTGTTCACTTTTGATCTGAATCTTGAAAATAAAAGAGTATCGAATGAGGCCTAAAAAGTGGTTAGAAAGGTTAGATGTATCTTTTTGCAGTTTCTAACTTTCACCTATGTGAGAGTATGTTGCTATACTAGATGTCCTTACATGTTTCCTAGATAAGAGTTTTTGTATGCAATCTCAACCAAAGGTAGGTAATCTTCCCCTTTTTATTGTCAATCCATGTAATACATCCATAGTAGATCCTCTAACACTTGGTTCACCCTTTCAGTTTGTCCATCTATTTTGGATTATATGCTAAACTTATGTTCAGTTGAGTCTAAAGTGAAGAAATCAAGGTTTTCCAAAATCTAGATGCCACATGAGAATCCCTATTAGAAATAACCATTTTAAAAATCCCATGCAATCTGAATATATCTTGGATAAACTTCTAAGCTATTACAGGATCTCCATTATTTAGATTCCTTGGTATAAAGTGAGCCACCTTTGTAAGCTTGTCCACCACTACCAGAATGGTATTGTGCTTATTCCTTGACATTGGAAGACTTTACACTAGCTATTACAGGATCTCCATTATTTAGATTCCTTGGTATAAAGTGAGCCACCTTTGTAAGCTTGTCCACCACTACTAGAATGGTATTGTGCTTATTCCATGCTAATGACTTTCCACTTACTTTTTAGAACTTCAATGGAAATACAAAAGACCTATAGGATGATGATGATCTACCTTTACTCTTTGAAATTCTAAGAAACTTACCATAAATCTTGTAGCATTCACTTTCATGCCCTTCCAAAAATACAATGGCTTTACATCAACCAAAATATTAGTTACACTAGGATGTCTTGATTATGGTGCATTATGAAATTCTTTCTATACAATTTTCCTTAATTCCCCAGCGTTAGGTACATAAATCCTTCCCTTAAACCTCAATAATCTATTAGGTTCAAAGTGATATCCATTGTACCTTCGATCTTGTGGATTATCCGAGAGTGCTTTCTTGACTTTTTTATAAAACTTGTCACCCTTGGATTCTTCCAACACTTGACCTTTGGAGTTAGTTTGGATTGATATAATCAAGGAGCTATGCCTCCTACGACTTAGGGCATTGACAACCTAATTCTCCTTTCCCTTGATATAACTGATGTTGAAATCATAATCAAATATCAATTCTAACCATCTCCTTTGTCATGTATTCAGATTAGGTTGAGTAAAAAATACTTCAGACCATGATGATTAGTCTTTAGTTCAAATGGTTTCCCCAACAGATAATGTCTCCATATTTGTAATGCATGGACAATTGCTGCTAACTCTAAATCATACGAAACATAATTTTTCTCATAATCCTTCAGCTTCCTTGACTCATAAGCTATGACTCACCCTTCTTGCATAAATACTCCATCCAAACCTTCTCCTAAAGCATCAGTAATAACTATAATGATACCATCTGGATTTGGTACCTTTAGTATCAGTGTGATGGTCAACTTCTCCTTGAGTTGGTCAAATTTTGCTTGGCATTTCCTATACCACTCAAACTTCTTCCCCTTCCTTTGCAAAGAAATGATGGGAAAATCTATTCTTGAAAAGTTTGCAATGAACTTTCAGTTAATACCCAGCTAGACCCATAAAACTTCTAACTTTTGACACATTCTTAGGTACCAACCATTCAAGCACTAATTTTATCTTCATTGGATCAACTATAATTCCATCAGCTGAAATCACATGACCCAAGTATTGTACTTCCTTTTGGAATAAGGTACACTTTGCGAGTTTCCCATACAAATTATGCTCTCTTAATTATTTGAGATCAAACTCTAGATGCTTGAGATGTTCCTCTTCATTCTTGGAGTAGATTAAAATTTCATCCAAGAAGACCAACACAAACCTATCCAAGCAGTCCCTCAATACATTTTTCATTAGGCTCATGAATGTTGCAAGTGCATTCATGAGTTGAAAAGGTAGGATTGTGAACTCATAATGATTGTACCTTGTTCTGAAAGTTATTTTGAAAATGTATTCATCCTTAATCATTAGTTGATGATAGCCAAAACATAGATCAATCTTAGAAAACACTGTTGCTCCTCGCATTTGATCAAAGATATCATTAATACATGGAAATAGATACTTATTATTTATCGTTGCTTTGTTGAGAAATAGATTCAATACACAAGCATAGTGTACCATCTTTCTTCTTCATGAAGATCACTGGAAATCCCCAAGATGAAACACTGGGTCTTATTAGTCACTTGGACAACAATTCCTCTAATTTTTCTTTTAACTCCATTAATTTTGTTGTTGTCATCCTATATGGTACTTTCAATATAGGTTTTGACCTTGGAACTATGTCAATGGAGAAATCAAATACTATCTTGGGAGGCAATATAGGAAATTCATCTTGAAACACATCTGCAAATTTTGGTAAGATAGGATATTTCTCCATATCCATTTTTCTAAATTCCAACATCTCACCTTCTTCGACATCTTGGGAGTCTTGAGGTTCATAATATACTACATTATCTTCAGAAATGAACTCTTTTTATTCCTCAAGTTTCTCCATTTTTACTATGAATATTTGATAAACTTTCTTCTTTGCTCTATGCATATGTACAATGGATATTTTCCATAGCTTAACCTCTCTAGGAATTCCTTGCAATGACACCTAGTTACCAAGATCATCTAAGCATTCTATAGTTTTTACATGAAAATCTTTGGACCTATGTTTCCATAGCCATTTCATTCCTAAGATGGCATCATATGAACCTAAAAGAGCTATGCACAAATTCACTTCCATAGAGGAACTCAAAAGTTCAACCCTTGCTTCAAATAGACATTCATTTACTTCAGCTCTTGTCTAGTTTGCATATTCAACAACCCAAGAATTTTCCATAAAACCAACTTTTCTAGACATTTGACTAGCTATTCTTAAAATTGAAATGGGAATATTGTAGAGTCTAAGCTAATGTATTGTAAACTTGGTAGAATTTACTCATTTCAGAGGGTTAATTGGTTAAACATTCCACTTCACATTACTAAGACTACATTAAATTATCATCCAAGGTGTGTAAGCTTATGGAAATACTATAGTATATGTTCCTTAATGGACTTATGTTCACCTAATTTATGTTATACAAACTTATTGAAACTATTCTAACTTACTAGAACCTTACAGAATTGCAAAAATAATAAAAGTAGTTATATAACCTAATTGTTACAGGTACCTACAACATAAGTTTTAGGTGATTTCTAATAACCAAAACTATTTAGAATACTAGAATAACTAAATCTAATCTTTGGAGTGCTAAGATTCACTAATTATACAACTATTCATGAATGATAACTATTATAATCAATTGTAAGAACTATTCTACTTTACTTGCAATGCATTTATAAATCAATAAAAACAAAATTAACAGGAATGCATAAATGAATAAGTAAATAAAGTGAAGGATAGTACCTCAAGTGACCAGCTCAAGGGATTACTTCACTTAACTAAGAACCAAATCTAACTTTGATTCTTATGCATCCATGTAACATACAACTCTATTCATTGCATATCACCAAATATTTAAACAAAATCCTTCTTGTAGATTGTATTTAATAATTGCATTTCAACATGTTTTTGGATAACTTGAAACTGGAAAATGACTAACTTCTTAATAACTAGTAACAACCAACTAACTTTTCTACAAAATCATCCCTTTACTTTATACAAAAATAGGGAGAGAATTATTCAAACTGCTAATTATTTACAACCATCAAATACCAGAGAATGTACCTAGAACTTCTACTGGAGTAATCTAGTTCTTCGCTTGCCGATTGTCCATTGCAACATGTATCCTTTGTTGGAATCTAGCTTTTTGAGGAAGTGATTTCCCATGTGGTTATGACCCTAATGTTTTGTTGGGACACTAGTTTTCAAAGTGATCTCCACCACATGTAAAACATCCTCTCACTGTTCCCCTCTTTTTTGCAAGCCTTCCAAAACTACTATCATTTCTACCAACATTGTTGTTGAACTTGTTGTTGCTTCCCCTATGATCTCTTCTTGGTTCATTCCAATTATTTTTGGGTCCCTTGTCTCCTTTCTTTTGAAAACTTTTCCCTTCACTAGGCTTCTTCAAAGCTTGATTAACCTGCAACTTCTTTCGATTGTTTTCCTAATAGCTTGAGATAGACTTAAGCCTTTGTTCTTGCTTAATTTCTTTCTTGTACACCAATTCGATGGTAATAGGATTTTGTATGTCTACCTCACCACCTTTTTGGGAATTGAGACTCATGATAAAATCCCTTATGAAAAATCGTCCATCCTTTTGGTACATGGGTATGTACCTTAGGAGACAAGTGAACTTCTCCCAATATTCATTAATTGAGGAATCACTTTGCCTTAGGTTTTGGAAATTAGTGAGCTTTTAGCCATAGAATATTTGTGGTAACCACTAGTTTCATAAAATCTCCACAAACTCACTCCATGCAAGCCTTAAGGAACTGATCCCAAGCTCCATCTTCTTATTCATCCACCAGTTGGATACTTCATTAGCCAACTAAAATGCTCCCCAAATGGCTTTAGTGACCTCAAAGTAGTTCCTAATTTCAAAATAATTATCCATCTTCTTAATTCATGCCTCAATTGCATCCCTGATAGTACTACCTTCAAATTTTGGAGGTTTGATCTTTTTCATGTCATGAGATAGCTCACTTTCCAATTGCTTTCTTTTGGTTCCCTTGGACCTAGATTGTGACTCATCATCCTCATGTTCACAAGATTGAGTACAATCATGGGAATCTTCCCCTTCTTCTTCATTATTTGGAACTTCTTGTTCCTCCATTTCCTTTCCGGTTACCTCCTACTCAAGGTTTCCTATTATTTCTCTTGTTTCATCCATGGTTTCCAAAATCTGATCCAACTTAGCTTCAACATTCTTAGTACCTTGACCTACTTCTTGACTTCCCCCAAAGTTAGTTCTAGTTCTAATCATTTTTCCCAAGAACAATTATACCTGGAGGTTTAATTTTACTTAGATCTAAGAAATTTTACTCAATGTTAGAAAATTTCAAAAGAAAAACCATTCACATAAGATATTTCATAAAATAACTCATACACAATTTTTTTTCAAAAACATGATTTTCATTAGGATTAAATAGGATTTCAATATCCTTGAGTTTTGCATGGAATGACTATTCAAATAGTCTAAGGGAAAGTATCCCTCAAATTCACTCTCAGATACATAACTACGTGGGGTATACCCCTTAGATTTTTGTTCATATACATCATCAAAAGGGAAATAACCCTCAGACCTATCCTCAAATACATAGTTTCAGGGTACATGTCCCTTCGATTCACCACTTGAGGATATTACAATAAATTCCATTAAAGAAAGGACACAAGGATACCTAAATATCATGATTGAACTAAAACCACATTCAAAGTGAATAGGGAATATCTCTAGAAAGTGGTAAATAGTTTGACTTAGTCAAGGAGATAGGAGGTACAAAGTCAACAGCCTCTTGCATCTTTCTCCTCTCTTGACCGATTCATGAAAGGGCATAACTGAAAGTCTTAGTGTCACTCAGTTAGATGGCATTGTCATAATTGGTACCCTCTATGGTTCGAACAATGGATTCCCTTTCCTTCTTGGCCCATAGGTAGCACTCATTTTTTACTACTGACTTGTATTCATCTTGAGATGCACCATCCTGGCACAAGAATTTCCAAACATTAGACTCATATAATGCTGGATTGGAAACATAGTGAGTACATAGGTTCCAAAGCTGAACCTGGTAGCTCTAATACCACGTGTAACATGCCCATTTTTCTACCTAGTAATTTTACTTTTTTTTACCCACAAGTGAATAGTTTATGCATCTAACATTGAGAGCAATAAAAAATTTCTTTTCATTTGAATAATAAATGCACATTTGAAACATAACCTTTCCAAACTATTCCATTACATAATAAAGAATCGTTTCATTATTACAAGTAACAATTTGACATTACATATTCTCAATATGACATTTCACATTTACAAATTCCATAGAGATGGATACAATTTTACACAGCTTCAATGAGCTTACTTGAAATAGAAATACAAATGGTCCAGAATATCCTTCTGCAAATCTTGGCCACTAACTACATGAGGAGAAGCATCACTCAAGTGATTTTTCACCAACCACGGACTTACTATGATCCCTTACACATCTACCAACTAGTAAGATGGCCCTACCCTTCGATAAAGAGATTGGTTTGGTAACCTTATAATCCTAGCCTTTTTTGAGCATGATGTTGTGTCCTACATATCTAGAGTTACCATACAATGGCTACTACATTCATGTATGACAATCCCTACCTTGTATGTAAACTTAAATCATAGTGAACTGATAGTGTAAACAGTGGCTAATTACACTACTTTGGCCAAAGAATTCATCATCCAATACTTTGAGTGAGAGTCATCTATTTCACCCACCTTCCTAGCTCGATTTGATTTTGACCATTTTTACTCTATACATAGGTTACCCCCTTTTCCCATGGATCATACTAAGCCCAGGAATAACAAAAATATTAACCCATCACAAAATGACATTACAAAGCAACTTTATCTCATGCTACATACATATAGTATTGAAAAAATATGTATAGTATTGAAATTTACATATAGTATAAGTAGAACACATTCATATAAATTCCAATATAGGATATATATCTATATAAGTATAATTAATTTGTAAGGTTTCAAAAATACAAGAATCAACCAAGAAACATGCAAGCATATCCAAGCATTATAATACACATTTAAAAAATTCCTTTCCAACAAGGATAAATATTTATCTTTTCCAATATAAATAACAAAGGTATAGAAATCAACATGCCTATTTAAAAGCTCCAACTGATAAATCTCCCTTCCTAACTTAATTCCTCAAGCTCGCTTGCTACTTCCTCTAAGATCAACTCAATTCCCACTTCTAGCCTCTTACCAAATCTCTCAAGAATACTAATGAAAAATAACAAAGTAGCTCACTAACTCTCAAGCTCTCAAACTCACTAGCACAAAAATACAACAAAATAACAATGGAGTAATCAAAATGAAAAGTGTAACAAATGGTTGAAAGAGCACCTCTATATATACTAAAATTTGAGCAACCAAAGGTTACAAAAAAGCTAACAATCCCCCCACCTTTCTACTCCCATGAAACGACTCAACTAATTAACTCATAGATTTGCAACACATAATAGTCCTCATAATTCAAATGGCTGAGTTGACTTGTTTCAAGAGACAATAAGACTCTTTTACTGATTCAATGAACAAAAAAGCCTTTTAGTAGGTTTCCTACTTGGTTTGCAAGTTGACTACCCTTTTGTATTATTTTGATTAAGGGGGAAAATAAGGTTTTGAATCAATTCGAATCCATTAACAAGCAGGTTTTAATGGGGACCCAAAACACACACAAAGAGACCAAGTTGTTATAGAATAAAACAAAGACAACCAACAACAAACTAGAAGTAGATTAAAAAATATTAACTTGAAGTCTCAAATATGCACCAAGAAAGGTTTTAACATGAACCTTAAGCCCAAAACAACCATGAAATACAAAGGAATTTGGACCCAAGAACAACCTGAGACGGCCAAGCAAACATTAGCCTAAATCAGCTAAACTGCAACATAATATTTATCAGCACCAACCAACAGCGAACAACTAGAGACGATCAAGTAACCATCAGCATGAACCAGACACATAATAGTACAACACTTTTCAGTGCCAACCAACAAAACCAAACTCCCCACATCAATAGGAGAGTAAGGAATCAAATAAAAACACTGAAGATCCATAACAAACACACAACACCAGTCAACCCACAACACCAACCCAACCTCCACCTCAATAGGAAGGGGCTCCCCTCTAGAGGAGAGGATGAAATGGAACTAAAAAATATAGAAAATAGAACAACCCACACAATCCATGACACATCTCTCCACCTCAATAGAAAAGGGCTCCACCTCCGAAGGAATATACTCCACCTCCAAAGAAGACCATAGCTGAAAAAACTGATAGGAAGCAACTACATCCATAGTAGAGACCACCATTGCATCCTTTGGAAAAAAAGTAGATTGGGGAAAAGAATAAAAAATAGAACAATTCTCAGCCAACAACACACCCCCATCCATGAAAATGAAATTTAGGACCCAAAAGGGGGAGAGAAAAGATCTTAGCAACACCAACTAGCAATCAGCCAAATAAAAAACCCAACACCAAGAGGAACACTCCCCATCAGGAGCAAAAAGAAAGCCAACATTGCACCGATGTAGGAACCAAAAAATAGTAGCCTCCCTACCTAGAAAAACAACCAACACCAATAAACCTCGTGTATTCTTGCCAACTTTACATTGACTGGGTTTATGCATACCCAAAATTTTAAGACTTCATATTTGCTTCCATATGCTACAGTCTTAGCTCCACATTTCATGTTTAAGCACCCCAAATGGTAGTGTAGCCAATCTTGACTTATTCTTATTATTTAAATTATGTATTCATATTCTTTCCAATGTATAAAATTTATTCCATTTTAAGCTTAGCAATGCTTTTACATATGAGGCAGCGCTAGATATGCACATAAGCTTTATTCAAAGCACATTTTCTTTATACTTTAGCAGTATTGTTAATGCGCTCAACATTATTTAGATTTATTTATACATATTAACTTCAGTGCTATTACAATGCGCTTCAAATATATCATTCAAATGCTTATCATTATAATGTGATATCCAAACACTTATCATTATATATGTATATATATATATATATACATATATATGTATATGTATATATATATGTATATGTATATATATATATATATGTATATGTATATATATATATGTATATGTATATATATATATATATATATCTATATGTATATATGTATATATATGTATATATATATATATGTATGTCTATATATATATGTATATGTATATATATATGTCTATATATATATGTATATATATATAGACATATATATATATATATATACATATATATATGTATATATGTGTATATACATATATATATATATATATATACATATATACATATATACATATATATATACGTATATATACATATATACATATATATATACATATATATACATATACATACATACATACATAGATATATTAATATATTTATTTATCAAGATTATCAAATGCATTAATTTCCAATTAATAAATATATATAAATATATTGATATATATGTATATACATATATATATAGTATGTATATACATATATATATAGTATGTATATACATAAAGTTGTTTTAATATCTTAATATAAACACATGTAATCTCATTTCCATTGATCAACATATATAAATGAAGTGTATATATACATTGAACCATATATTTTTGGACCCAATAGGCTCTCTGACACTTATAGTGTTTTTCACCCAAAAGGAGAGAGATTAGATCTAAAAATGCAAGTGGGTTCATTCAAATTATGATGGAAGGGATGGAAAGAAGGCTAAATAGAATGAAATGAATTCAACTAAGCTATGAAATTTATTGATTAAATGTGCAAAGCTAATGAAACATGACTTGTTTGAAAACACATGATGATATGCAAAAATACTTAGAAATGAATAGAAAACTGTAAAAAAATGCAAGAAACTGAAAGTATGCACCTGGGAGGATTGAAGAAGACTGGAAATGAGTTCTGGGATGCTGATTGATTATGTCACTCAAACCATACATGACTCATTCACCACTCTGGGCGAATTAGTCCTAGTTCTGATGAATATCTTTAAGAACAGGTTTTTGAGCACAAAGAGCTAGATTTTGAAAAAATATTGTTTCAAGCCCACAGATGGGACTCATTCACCATGCATGATGAATCAATCCTCCTTTAGGTATCTAAAAATTTAAAGGTATAATTTGTAGCTTAAAATCTACAATTCCACCTTCTACAAGTGTCCACATAAGCAAATTTTGGTAACGGGTCTGAAAGTGACTTTTCCTTGATGATTTGACTTGAATGAAGAGGAGAAGACTTGAACAACTTAGAAATGCAATCTTCAATGATCCTCAAGCTTTCAAGATTCCTAAATGTGCATACAAACAACACAAGAGAGAGAAATTGTTGATTGTTAAGGCATGGGGTCTTGCCTCTGTCAAACTCCTTTTAGGTAATTAAACCAAATTGATGAAAAAAATGAATAAAGTATGAAAAAATGGAATAATTTACCTTGCACTGATGATTGATCTTGTATTTCTACAGCAATACATGTAGAATCGACTCTTGAATGCTTTAGAATGCTAACTTGAAGCCCTTTGATGAAGAGACCTCAACTTGCTTGTGAAAATAGATGATGAATGGATGATAAAAGATGTGTGAATGAGATAAGATGATTGGAAGATTTCAAAATGAGGGTAAAAATACTTATTTATAGACAAATGTGCCTTAGTAACCTTTCATACATCATCATAGGCTGACATCAAGCATATTTTTGAATAAATCCTGAAATAAATTTGCATTAATTTGAATTTTGGAGCCAAGGTGGACTCATTCGCCACCCATGGCGAATGGTTCCCACTTGGTACATAAACTTAGGTGTCGGGAATTAAATGTCATTTAATGTCATGTGTCAGGAGCATATTCAAAAATACACTTGAATAAAGCTTATGAGTGTATAGGGGTCAAATAAGAGATGGGAAAGATGTAAATAAGGGGAAAATTCCTAGAAAAGTGTGAATCTTGATTACAAGAGTTAAAAACACTTAAAAATAGGTCTTGTTGATGTGTCAAATGATTATTTTTAGGTGAATTATATTAAATAGAGTCTAGAATAATGTATAAATTTCTTACAACACTTCACAACACATTCACAAGATTTCAATATTTAAATTTTATTTAATTTGAAAAGGTCTAAAACTTAGTGTGGATGTATAAAATGCCTCACAACACCTAAATTAAGGCCTTATTAAGTCTATTTATCATGAATGATCTCATATCAAGCAAAGGGTATTTTTTTCTATGGCACAGACATATATACACAAAATGTATATATACATGTATACATACATACATACATATACATATACATACATACATACATATACATATACATACACATATACATACACACACACACACACACACACATATATATATGTCCCCTCTATCCAATCGATATTCCCATGCATATGGGTAGTCCATCCATGAGAATGTAAAGATATGTCTATCTACATATACTCTTGCATGTATTTACTCATTTGTATGAGTTTATTGTTGGCATGTACATATATACATATATACATTTTATGTATATATCTCATTGATATAAGTATGAGAACACAAGAAATTAAATTCACAGAACAAGATCATAACCCAATATAAACATTCACAACCAAAACTAAAGATCACTTACCTTTCACTCAAGCTGACTTGACTCAACTTAGACCAACTAGGGTGTGAGTGTGTGTATGGTCAATTAGCCTTGATTACTAGACCAAGTTCTTCTCCAGAGTAATACTTCCCCTCTCTTCCTAAGGTTCAAACATGTTCCTACATTTAGCTTAGTACATCATAATAGTAGTTATCTGATCACAATACAATCATTTGCATCATATATTTCATAGTCAAAATCATTATAAAACATCAAATTAAATCAAACATTCATTCATCATATTTCCATCAAGATTCATAAAATACATTCATTTATTAAGGAAATTTAACCAAATAAGATAATAGTAAATAGTTCATAACACACGGGGTGTAACATCTTATGACCAAAAAGTCTCCCACTTCTTTGGAATTTATCATTGTCTCTTCTCTAAAGGTAGGAAATGACTCCTTGGTTCATCTACCTCCTTTTGAATAGTCCCTACACTCCCCTAAGAACTGCATGTTTGACTCAATGGAGGACATCCCAACTGATCTTTCCTCCATCTTTGCTAAGTTAATGACATTAGCCTTAGAGGAGCTTATAGATGAGGATATTCAAGTAGCCTCCTTCTTAGCTCTTGATATAGGTGAGTTTCCTGACATTGCTCTCATTGTTCCCCCTATGTAGGCTTGTCTTCCCTCCCCTTATAATGATCTAGATTGGGAGTAGGATGACTTGTTAGAGGTGTTGGACTAAAGTAGTACCCCATCTTATCTTTAGATTAGATTTGTGTTTATTTTTGTCCCTCTGTACTTTTTTTTTATGTTTGTAATCTCCCTCGGAGGACATTCAATACCCTTGTAGGTACTTGGATAGAGGACAGAAAATCTATCATAAACTTCTTCTATATGTTTCATCATTCTTCTATTTGTTGTAAAAATTATTTTTCACGTTGGGAATGATGCAAAGCATGGGGGAATTTAGGCCTCTCCCATGTTGACCCAACTTTTTGTTTTACTTCATGTTCTCTTCTTGTTCCAATCTATTTGGGGGGTGATGATAGTTCATATAATTTACACTATCTATATACATTTATCATCATTTTTTACCTTGAATAATTGGATCCCCCTGTGCTTTCAATTTCTTTTCTCTACTTTTTCTTGATTTTGTGATTTTATGTGTTATCCATCACATGACAACATTCCATGGATAACATTCCATTGCAGACCGAAAACCTTTGGGCATTTAGGTGTTAGAAAACTCACAATTATGAATAAGACTCTTCTTTCCAAACAAATATGGAGATCCTTCTCGTTTAGTGGAGAATGGAAAGACATTTTAAGAAGTAAATATATGGCCAACCGTATGTCCCTCAAAGCATTGTTGGACTCTCCTATCCTACCTCATGGCTCAGCTTGCTGGAATGATATGATTGTTGGTAGAAAAATTTTGGAATCAAGGATAGGATGGCACATTAGAAGTGGCAATCAAGCTAGATTTTGGGAGGATAGATGGATTTTTAAGGAACCCCTCATCAAAATTGAAAGATACAATAGATGGGCTGAGTTATGTAAAGTTGATTTCGGGGAGCTTGTCAAAGATCATTGGTATGAAGGAGACTAGGTGAACTTATGTGTGATTAGTCAAGAGTTGGCTCAACTTCAATCTTCCTTAAAGGCGATCAATTTGGGAAAAACTTGCAATAGGATGATATTCTTGTTTGGATGGACAACCCTTCGGGTAACTACTCTATCTCTTCGGTTGTCTCTTTGTTGTCCCTTTCTCAAGCTCCCCCTCCCTTCTGGTCAAAAGCGTGGATAAAACACTTGACTCCTAAAGTCAATATCTTCTTCTGGATTATGCTTCAGAATAAGGTGCTAGTAGTGGACAATCTTTGTAAACAGGGATTTCAAATCCCCAACAGATGTTACCTTTGCAAGTGTGAGGTGGAGTCAGCTAACCACTTGTTTCCCCACTGCCCGTTTGTTTCCATAATCTAGGAAAAATTATTAGCCCTCTGGAATATCTCTTGGGTGTTTCCCCAGTCCATTAAAGATTTCTTTTTACAATGGAAAGCTCCTTCTCAAAATCCCTTCATTCAAAAGTTATGGGAATTTATATTCCCTTTTTTTGTTTGGGGAGTGTAGAAAGAACATAATAATAGACTTTTTAGGGATAAGGAAATGTTGGAGAATAATGTCTTTGAAAGAAAAAATTAGGCTTATAAAGGAAAACTTCAATGTGATTCCCCAAAAAGCTCTTAACCTTGAAGTAGTGGTGTGTACTCCCTATGATCTAAGGATAGCAAAGGATTGGTATATTAAAGTGGATGTTTCTTTTGCATCCAAGCCAGACAAGAAAAGTAGGGAGGGTGTGTGTTGGACCTTTCCTCCAAATGGCTGGTCTAAGCCCAACTTTGATGGCACCACGAAGGGCAATCTGAGTATGGCCGGAAGTGGAGGTGTGTTAAGGGACTCAAATGGTAATTTTATGGTGGTTGTGGCCATCTCCTAGGGTCATCAAACCAACCATGTGGTAGAGGCTATAGTATCTTTTCAAGTTTTAAAGTTAGCTCATAATTTGAATATAAAAAATTTATGGCTTGAAGGGGATTCTAAAAATATCATTGATTGTCTCTTAGGAAGAACCCGCCCTCTTGGTCGATAAAGAATTGGATTGATGAAGCAAAGTATATTATAGACAAGTTCGATAAAGTAAAAGTCTCACACATCTATCTAGGGAAGCTAACAACATGGTGGATTACTTTGCAAATGAAGGGGTAAGGAAGCAAGGATTGAACATGTGGCAGAATTGTAGGGACTTGAGAGCTAAAGTCAGGTCCTTACTACATTATGATGTTACACATGGGAAAGAGGAAAATACATTTAATGATTAAAGGGAAAGGGGATAAGTACATTGAGATCAAGAGATTTGATGGGGCAACATCATATTACTTAGCTAGGAAGAAAAAGTGGCATGCTTTGTGGGTACATTGGAATGGCTGCATAAATTTGCAATAGGTGCTCAGCGCTGGTAGAGACTATAGTAAGGTGCAAACGAAAATGGGGGGGGACAAGAAAAGATTTGAGCCAAAAAGCTATGAGGTGCACATGAGGAATGATAAGGTCTAGAAGAAGATTATAAGAGGTGGGTTGGTTTCATTTCTAGAAAAACTTCATGGGCCTGATACTATGGCCATAGACTATTTTGAGAAGAACTGGAACAATGGTGAAATAATTTTCTTTGTGAGAAAGGTGAAACTGGATGAGAAAATTATAGGGGAGGTGACTGGAATGTCCACTGAGGGTGTGAAGTTTTATTGCAACAGAAGGATTTTTGATGAGGCCGTAATCAAATTCCCTAAGAAGGATAAGGAAAAATTGAAACTAGTTAAAATTTCCAACAACTATTTCAAAATTGACACCATCAAGGTGCTATGGAGAAAGGTGCTTTGTGTTATTATGGAGTATATCACCCTAGACAGGAGATTCACCAGAGTTTATGGTCATCATTTTTCCATTCTTAACCACTTCCGCCATATGGTACGGATTTCTTTGCCTCACTATCTATTTTGTTCGTTAAGTAATAGCCTTGAGGACCATAAGAAAAATCCTAGGAGGTACCCTATTCTTCATCCTGGTCTTATTAGGTTAATATATGAACACTATCAAAGCATGTCAACTTTATCCAGACCTATTTCCTCCATGGAATTTGAGGACTATGATAGAGACAGTGGGGGTTCAGAGAATCAGCCTTACTAAGAGAGAATTGTTGAATTCCACCTATCCTTTGAGGTTTCTGGTAAGAAAACCCAACCTAGAAAACCCTAGCTTGCTAAAGTCAACCCTGAGACCTACCCCGACTGCCATGTCCCCTTAAAGAATCCTGCTCTCAAGGGCTCCCCCGCCAACAAGTTGGTTTCCTACTCTTCAGACTCTTTGGAGGACAAAGCTGAGAACCCTGAAGTTAGTAGAAACTCTATGCCCTCCCCTCTTGCCTCTATCAGATTTGATGGTACTATATTTCCTAGCTCCCCCAACTCGGATGATGTTAACCTCATCTTAGATTAGGTTCAATCTAGCGATATTCTTGCCTCTGTAAGAAATGGAATTGGTGAAATTTTTAGGATTTTGAAATGGGCCTATCAAGAAATTAATGATCTTAATCAAAGAAATAGGGCTTGGTATAGCATGTTGGAGGAACTGGAACTGAAGCTAGCTACTCTCAACAATGAAGAAGGAAAATGGAAAAAGAACAGTACTAGAACGGGAGAAGGTGACACTGAGGATAAGTACAAGAATCTGGAAGCTGAAATGGTCAAAATAAAAAATAACATGAAAATTGTTGTGGAACAAAACCATAAAATGGCTAGGCACAATGCTATCATCATCAATGCAATGTTTGACAAGTTGGAAAAGACACAACAGGGGTCGTTGATTGTTGACCTGGAAGAGGACAAGGATAAAAGCAAGAACAAGGACCAAGGTATTTCAAAAAGGACATGTGCCAACTGTAAAAGCAAAGTGCCTCCTACTACCCAGATGGTTCAGATTTTAAAGAGGGGGTTCAAGATATGAACAATTTGGAAGTTGAGACTGTGGATTTATTAAAGGCCCAAATTTAGTTGTTGTTGGTGTTTTGTCTAGTTTTTTGGTTTTGTGGCCTTCTCTGGCATTTTTGGTGGTTGTGGACTTGTCTTGTTGGTTTTTTAACAACCTTTCTACTTTTGGTGTCTTTAATGATATTAACTTTTGTTTGTAGACTTTGTGGTTTCAGTTCCCTATAAAACCTATTTTTCCCTCTTTCAAAAACATTCCATGGATACATCTCATTATATATGTCATGACACAACATCTCTCTTTGTATTTCTTCTCCTTAGAATGACCTATGCTCCTCTACGTAGCACGCCTCATTCTAAGGGGGGCGATCATATCTAATTATTCTTATTTTTCAAATGTATGTCATAAGAAAATTGATGTCTTATGATCTCATTGTCTAGCTTGGGGGAAATTTGACTAGACTTGTCTTTTTTGTGACTATCCTACATTGTATTTCATAGTATCCACAAGCCTATTCACTTGTTGTATGCTTTCTATCATAAAAAAAACTTTCTAGTCATATTTATCAATGATGTTTTTATATTTGATCAAATTTTATCATTTATATTTTTAACTTTTTTGCCTAACATGTTTGTCTATAGCTAACATGTTTGTGGTGAATATGTAGTCATCTTTGCAAGATAGAAGACTAGTGTCATCTTTTTTTCCTGGCTTAGCTTTTCAATTTCATATACTAGATTGAAGACCTGTGTCCTCTTCATCCTAGGTATATTCTCTTTGTAATATGCCCATTATTCTACCCAGTAATTTTACTATGTTATACCCACAAGTTAATAGTTTATGCAGATCTAACATTAAGAGCAATAAAAAAAATCTTTTTAATTGAGTAACTAATGCACATTTGAAATGAAACATTCCAAACTTTCCCATTGCATAATCATAGATTCCTTTCATTAATACAAGTAACAATTTCACATTACATAGTTTCAAGATAACATTTCATATTGACAATTTCCATGGAGATGGATACATGATTACATGCATAGTTTCAACAAGCTTACTTGAAATATAAATACAAATGGTCTAGAATATCCTTCTACAAATGTTGGCTTCCAACTACATGAGGAGAAGCATCACTCGGGGGATTTTTTGTAATGCCCTGCCATGCAAACCCCAAAGGACACAAACACATCTAACATTTATGGCACAATTTTTTTTAAATAACTAACATGCAACATAATATTAACATACAATACTTCAAAAGAAACTATACATGTACAATATATGACAAAATCCCTTGGGGTAACATGACTGTATTACATTTTGAATCAACATCATTACATTACATGAGAGATAAGCATACACCAATAACCATAACCATAAGAAAATAATATAAACATGGACAATACATAAATAAGTTGAAGATACATCGCTCAAGCATTACATCAATATATGTTGTTTCCCAACATGAATGTGAAAAGTACAATATCATGGAATAATACAAATGATATGTAAAAATATAAATCTTCAAAATTGGATCCAAGTTTGGTACCACTCAGGAGTCACTGCAATTGGTTACAACTCTCCACCTCTCGATGAATAGTTGAGGACCCAATGGGGTGCATAGAACATTCCACCTAACCACGTGGACCCTAAGGTCCACCCCCCATGCTTGGAGATGACAAGAAGGACTTCAAAAAAAACCATCAAGAAAGATAGGGTTTACAAGAATCCATTACAAGGGAGAACAAAAAACATATGGTAACCTCCAACACAAGACATAACCAACATAATAAATAACCAACCCAAGAGGTATCCGCTTTCAGAGAAATAAAGGAAACATGACAAAGCATCAAAAAACACATGACAACATCCGCTTCCAGAGGCTCTAGAACAACACGAGAGGGAAAAAACCATACAAGGTTGTTAGAGGGTGGAGTGTCATCAAACATTTTTTCATGGGTTACCATCTTCCTAGGCCCCAACCCCCATCCTGGGTTACCCTAGTAGCCTCTATCAATCTCCTACCCCTCATGCAAACCTATGCAGAATCAACATACCTCTCATGAGGATGAGGTAGTTGATCTTGCCATTCTAGGCCTTCTTGACTCATCTCAAGCCTATATGATCACTTGATCCATGAGTAAGGAATTAACTTATCTTGATTAGTGTTATTACTACCCAACCCCTAATTAATTATTAGTGTTTTCACTTGTTTAAGAAACCTCCAATGAGTTATCCTGGGACCACTTCTAGGTCTCAACCCCCATTGAAAGTCACTCCCCCTACTAGCAACAAAACTTAAAAGTCACTAACAGGCAAGCCAAACTACACAAAATTAGCAAAACTAAATAAATATACACATAAAACAAGGCAACCAACAACTCACACAAGATCTCCATTAAAAACCATTTCCACTGTGCAAGGCTCAAACCCACATAAACACAATCCAAGTGTAAAGGCGAACCATAATCAAATATAAAAATCATGAAACCACCCACTTACAGGTGAAACAACATAAAGATCAAATAAATACATCAGGATTGATATGAGTTAACCAAGGCGAATCCTTCTAGGTCACCGACCCCCATACCAACTCTTGCAAGTAAAAACAATATCCCCTCTAACCTTTAGAAGTCCAACAAATTACTAACACACTGGTTCCCCTTTATGTGGAAAAAATAACTTGATCACAAAAGAATAATTACAATCCACAATTACAAATTAACAAGTGTAAAATAATGAGGGGTACAAATGGCTCCCTCCAAAAAAGGGCAGTAACCAGAATCAATTAAAAATCAAGATCCACCACAATACTAATATTATGCATAAAATTTCAAGCATTGAAACAATACCCAATAAACAACGTAGTTTACAATTCAAATAACCCAAATCAATTCAAACATGGGAGAATATGATAAATCGTATAAAATTATACCCAAATTCACCTTACTAGATACACACATTATTTAATACAAACAAACAAGTAGGGTGACCATGAAATACATAGTTTCCACAAAATTCACATAGTGGCCACTTAACACAATAATTTACAAACAACTATTTCAACAATTATACAATAGCTAATTTCATGGAAACTGCAATCCACCAAATAATTCTGGAAGGGATCAGCAATCTTCAATTAAAGAATGGCTATCCAATTCCTTTTGCATAATTAAATCACTATTCCCTTATCCTATCTTCGCATAAAATTAATTTTCCATCAAGAAGATAAAAATAATATAAGCCTACTATGTTACTCTTAGTCTAGACATATACAAAGTATAAATGGATATCAATTAAGACAAATAAATATTCTCATGTCTTCTAAACTTATTTTATTACAAAAACTCTTCTAATTATAACCTCTGCAAACCTATATTTATATATATATATATATATATCAATAACTTTACATCTGAGGCAACACTAAATATGCTCATACCATTATTGCAAGAGAAAATGTTCAAAGAGATGTGAACCATTCCCATCATTTAAATAAAGAGATGTGAACCATTTCCATCATTTAAATAAGTATAACATTCTTGAGGAGATTTTATGAAGATGCTAAATAAAACAATCTGAGAAATAGACTTGTTTCACGCAAGAGAATATGCATGCAAAATGTGTAAGCATAGTCAAGGCATGTGAACTTTTGACAGTATGCCTCAAAGAATCGAGGTCTCATGGAGTGCGAGATTGCAAGAAATAAACAAGAATGGACTAGTCTTCAAATTCCTCAGACACCACAGCTAGTTAACCATTGAAACATTGCTTTGGGCGGCCCACCAGGAGTGTCTCAAGTCGATTTAGATAGAAAACGTGAAGGGAAAAAAAAGTAACAAGATCTAGTAGTACACTAACCAAAAGGTCTATCAGATAGAAAAAGAGTGATGATTCTATTCTAAGAGTTTCATTTCAGGACATGAATGATTGTTTGAGCCATTGCACTCAAGAAGGTGTGCAAAGTTATCCACCAATGAAAAGTTTAAGAAAATATTATCTTATGGAACTTATCAGCATCTTGACACAAAACTTCTAAAATAAAGCTTTGTTTCTAAAATGGTTGTTGCTCTTGAGACATTCCTAAAGAAAGTAGCTCTTATTCACTTTGTTAATTTCTTATAACTCAGCAACAGATTAATTGCACAATAATTTCACAGACAAAAATCTGATTTATAACAATTAATACAACTAGGTTAATTAACAACTAATAACAACAGAAGCAAAAATAACAAGAATCCAAACACAAAAAGACAATAACACAGATATACCCAGGAAACCCCAATGCGGGGAAAAACCTCCAAATGTCGGATCTTCTATTCAGCCTAACAACAAACTTTTCTTTCGAAAATACAATACAAGTTTGCTACAACAATCTTACATATATAGAGCCTAGCTGCTTTACTTAGCGTGCAAGGAAAGAATATTTCCTTGCTTTCTTTGGCTTTAATTACACATAAAATCACTCTTAGATTTATCTTATCCTCACAAACTCAGAAACATTCTATTAAAGAATAAAAAACCTGTTGTTGCTAAAAATCCAACTCAAATTGTTTTAAAGCATATCTAATCTTAAGTTGCTTTAAAGTGATTTAAAGCATATCCAACTCAAGCTGCTTTAAAACAAATCATATCCCACCTTTCGAGCTACAAAAAAATCAACACTCCCTCTTAGCGAGGAAGGTGTTATGCACCACACCTAACTTGTCCCTGAAGAATTCAAACTTGCTCTTCATCAAGGCCTTCGTCAGGAAATTTGCTATCTGTTCGTCCATAGGAATGTAAATGAGCTTCACTATCCCCTTCTCCACACAATCTCTAATGAAGTGGTACTTGATCTCAATGTGCTTTGACTTGTCATGAAACACTGGATTCTCATAGAGTTTGATACAACTCTGATTATCACAGTGAATGACTATAGGATCCAGCTCCTGATTAAAGAGCCTAGCTAGAAGTTTTTGAAGCTAGATAGCCTCACATGTAGCCATATTGGTTTCCATATACTCAGCCTCTATAGAACTCAGTGCAACTGACTTCTGTTTCCTGTTGTACCAAGAGACTGCTCCTGATCCCAAATTGAAATTGCACCCTGAAGTGCTCTTTCGATCAGTTGTATTGCCTGCCCAATCTGCATCAGTAAACCCCTTGAGCTTCACTCCATCCTGCTAAACATACTTCATCCCATAATCAACTGTGCCTCGTAGATATCTCAAAACATGCTTCGCAGCTATCCAGTGCACACGTTTAGGTTCCACCATAAACTGACTGAGTGAGTTCACTACAAAACAAATGTCTGGCCTGGTGTTGACCAGATACATAAGAGAGCCTATCAACTGTCTATATAAAGTCGGGTCCACTACCTCTGATCCAGAAGCATCAATCTTCTTCCAATTGGTCACAAGTGGCGTTGACATAGGCTTATAGTTTTCCATCCTGAATCGCTTCAAGATATCAATTAAGTAATTCCCTTGTCCAAGGAAGATCTCTCCCTCTTTCTGCCACAACTCCAATCCTAGAAAGTAATGCATCAACCCCAAGTCCTTCATCTCAAACTCTCTTGCAAGATCCCGCTTGCAGTGTGCTATGAGCTCCTCTGACCCTGTGAGAAATAGGTCATCAACATATAACAACAATATGAGAAGTTCGCCCTTCACCTGAACATCGTATAGGTTCAAATCTGCCTCACTCTTGATGAAGCCCACACTCTGCAAGTAACTATCAATACGTGAATACCACACCCTGGGAGCCTGCTTGAGTCCATACAGTGCTTTTTTTAACCTGCATACATGAGAATCCCTCTCATGTGCTTCAAATCCTTCTAGCTGCTCTATATAAATCTCTTCCTCAATCACTCCATTGAGGAAGGTCCTCTTTACATCCATTTGGTGAATCCTCCAACCTATTTGTGCTACTACAGAAATGATAGCTCTTATGGATGAGTACCTGGCTACTAGAGCAAAAGTCTCATCATAGTCGACTCCCTCCTTCTAAGAAAACCCCTTAGCCACAAACCGAGCTTTGAACTTCTCCACACTACCATCTATGGCATGCTTAATCTTATACAGCCATCTTGATCCCACCACAGACTTATCTTCTAGTCTTGATACTACCTCCCACACACTATTCTTCATGATGGAAGAATACTCTTCCACCATGGCATCTCTCCACACTTGGTGCTTGGATGCCTCCTGAAAGCTAGAAGGCTCTACTTCAATTAATTCACTCATAAGTGCCCCATACTCATAATAACATCTGGGAGCCCTTCTTTGTCTAACTGAATCTTGAGGATCGCCTACATATTCTTGACCCTATCTCAATGTTTGCTCAGCTGCCCTGTTTCTCCTCTTCTCACTAATAGGAATCTGAGGCTGAGGAATTATTTGTTCCTCTATCTAATCATCCTGCTTGTTCTACTCTCCAGCTTGCATGACTGAAGTTTGAGGAATTTGTGCTACCTCAACTTGGGTGAGTGTTCCTCCTCATTCATCAAGTTGCTTGACTTCTGAAGAGCCCTTTCTTCCTTGAACTTCACATCTCTGCGAACCACTATTTTCCTGAGAGTAGGAATGTAAACCCGATAAGCCTTAGAAGTTTCACTGTACCCAACAAGGATACCCTTCTCTGTAGTAGGTTCCAACTTGGTTCTCTTCTCAATAGGAATGTGACAATACACAAGGCATCCAAAGATGTGAATGTGCCCCAAATCTAGTTTCTTACCAGTGAACGCCTCTTCTGGAGTCAACTTACCCAACACTTTGTGAGGGCTCCTATTCTGCAAATACACAGTTGTGTTGCAAGCTTCTGCCCATAAGAACCAAGGAAGATCCTGATCATGAAGCATGGCCTTGGCTACTCCAACAATAGCTCTATTCTTTCATTCAGCAACCCCATTCTGCTAAGGGTTGTACAGAACTATCAACTCTTTCTTGATACCTTCCTGAACACAAAAATCTTTGAAGGCATTCGAGGTATACTCGCCTCCATTATCAGACCTCGGTATCTTGATCTTCTTCCCAGTTTTGTTCTCCACGAGAGCCTTAAACTCTTTGAACCTATTGAAGACCTCATCTTTATTCTTCATGAAATATATCCACGTCTTCCTGGAGAAATCATCAATGAAGGTAACATAATACTCATATCCATTCAAGGATGTTGTTGACATGGGCCCACACACATCTGAATGTACAAGATCCAAAATCCCTTCGGATCTAGTGTCGCTGCTTGGAAAATTGGTCTTGGCATATTTCCCAAGAGCACAACCCTTGCACACCTCATGCTTTTTTGTCTTCATCTCAGGCAGCCCCGTCACTATTTCCTTAAGAATATTAAGTGCTCCATGGTGAAGGTGAGCCATCCTCCTGTGCCACAATTCTCCTATCCCTTTATAGCTACTAACCAATGCATGTGCTGGCTCAAACTATAACTGAAACAAGCTGCCATGCCTAACACCAATCACTTTTGCAACCTTGGAATCTTTGGGACGAATATAGACTTTTCCCCTATCAAAGGTCACAATGTAGCCCTTGTCTTCCAAAGCAGAAACCGAGATTAAATTATTTCTCATGCCAGGGACATACAACACATCCTCCACCAACAAAGGTTTACCAGACTCCCTCTGAAACTTGACAGTGCCAATACCAGTTGCATGGTACTTGGCATTGTCTCCGAGCTCAATATAGAAATCCAACTTCTTCTCCTCCAACTTGGTGAAACATTCTTTGACTCTTATCATGTGCAAGAAGCTCCACTATCAATATATCATACCATGTTGGCAATTGAACTTGAGAGACAGGAAATGAGTGAAAACTCATTTTCAAATCGTGATGCAAACTCATCCACCTCTGATGTAGCAGCAAATTTCTTCTTCTGCTTGTCCTTATTTTTCTTATTTGGACATTGACTGGCATAGTGACGCATCTAATGGCAGCAAAAGCAGTTAATCTTGCTTAGATCTTTCTTCTTCAAACTCTTGGAAGAAGAACCTTTGGATTGCTCTTTATTGGACTTCTTCTTACCCTTGCTTGCAAGAGCAAGATTTTCTTCATCTTGACCCTTCTTCGTCTGATCTCCTCGATGAGCACCTTCATGGATCTCCTCCTGAACAAAATCATCCCAAAGTCTTGCCCAATCAGGTAGCCGATCTCTACTGACAACACACTTGAAAAACACTTCCCAACGCTTTGAAAAACCATTCAAGGCTATACGCACCAACTCATCTTCTTTAATCATTTCTCTAATAGCAGCAAGCTCATCCTTGACCTATGTTAGCTTGGACAAGTAAGAGGTCACACTCTCACCTTTGGACATCTTGGTATTATGCAATTTTTCCTTGAGCAACATCTTACGACTCTGATAGTCACTCTGATAAAGTTTTGTGAGCATATCCCACATCTCCTTGGTAGTGTCTTTCCCCAATAAATGAGGAATTAAATATCTCTTACTCCATCCAAGATAATCCTCTGAGCCTTGGCCTCTTTGACTTCATGCGAATCTAAGGCAATAGGATCATTTTTTGATGGAGTCACTTCTATGCTAGCATAGATCCACAGCCTGTTCTCCTTGAGAATAGATGTAATCCAAACCTTCCACTGCAAGAAGTTAGATGCACCGTCGAGCATGTCCTCGTATCGAACACTGGTTGCCATAGCCACAAAAGAACTGGAGACGAAAATTTGATTTTTTTCTTGAAATCTACATCACAAATCTTGGCTTTGTATTCAGAGTTTAGAGCTCTGATACCATGTTAATTTCTTATAACTCAGCAACAGATTAATTGCACAATAAATTCACAGACAGAAATCTAATTTATAACAATTAATACAACTAGGTTAATTAACAACTAATAACAGCGGAAGTAAAAATAACAAGAAGCCAAACACAAAAAGACAATAACACAGATATACCCAGGAAACCCCAATGCGGGGAAAAATTTGCAAATATTGGATCTTTTATTTAACCTAACAACAAACTTTTCTTTCGAAAATACAATACAAGTTTGCTACAACAATCTTACATATATAGAGCCTAACTGCTTTACTTAGCGTGCAAGGAAAGAATCTTTCCTTGCTTTCTTTGGCTTTAATTACACATAAAATCACTCTTGGATTTATCTTATCCTCACAAACTCAGAAACATTCTATTAAAGAATAAAAAATCTGTTATTACTAAAAATCCAACTCGAATTGTTTTAAAGCATATCTAATCTTGAGTTGCTTTAAAGTGATTTAAAGCATATCCAACTCAAGCTGCTTTAAAACAAATCCATATGGACCACCTTTCGAGCTACAAAAAAATCAACACACTCAATTGGAAGTACTAGTGCAAGAAGCATTCTATCGGTATCTAATTACATAAGATCAATTCTAACCAAATAAGTATTATGAATGCATGGATGATACATTTGAACTGATGGACCCAATGCCAAGAAGAATGATTTCTCTTCGAAAGGCATGATCAAGAAATTTATTTATTTATAACTTTCAGAACGCTAAATTTCAGAGAATTCAACATAAAGTAAACACATATTTCTTAAAAGAACTCAATGAATTAGAATTTAGCATTCATAGAGTAGAGAATTCTTGCATGCTCCCATAGGCGAAGATGAAGGCTGAGATTTACTACAAGGTAGATTCTAATGTTCCCAAAATTTCTAACATTTTCTCTTTAAAAGAAATAGAAAGAAGCTACTGACACTGACGACAACCCACCTGGCTAAGTGAAAATCAAAATTAAACAGTGATAGGATAAATGTATTAAAAGGAAATCATCCAAGGTGACATCATTTTATCCAACTTGTGAAGAAGTTATATCTATTTGATGATAGTTATAAATCCAATTTGATGAATTGGTTTGTTGGCATTGTGAACTTTGCAGATGATGATAACATGTATACACTAGAGTTGTTGAGCAAAACACGTATCTTTCATATTATGTGCCTTCATAAATTTCTTTTGTTGTAGTGTTGTTTTTGTGCTAAGTTTTCCATTTTAGATATTACAATATTTTCCAAAGACAGGGCACAAAAACTGGTGGAGAAAATGCTTCAGTGGTATGCACCCCTAAAGATGCTTTGATTTTAGGATATATACAAATGGATTTGTAGTCCATTGTATTTAGATACTGAATAAAAGTTAAATCATCCTCCTCTTTTTAATCATTGGGGTCCACTTTATCTGTAAAAGTTAAATCATTCTCTCTTTAAATCATTACACCAGAGGCGTATTACAATGGCATCCATTAAAAAACAAAATTCAATGTAAGGAAAAACTTTTTAGTTTGAATTTGACATTCAAATGACATGCAACTAGCATAACTACATTCATTATATGTAGACATTTTTCAAGCAGATTTAGAGTAGATTTCAAGAAGATTTTAAAACGGTTTAAATCTATTTCATATCTTATTCACTTTAAAATCAATTTAATCAAAAAGAATTAAAACTAAATAATTAATGTCATTTAATAAATTTTTAAGTTTTTAGGATGAACATTTATTTATAGTAGTAACATAAATATATTTTTATAATTATAACAAATTTTAATGTATTTATTTGTAATTTTTTTTGTTTATTTTTAATAGTGTATTTATTTTTTTGGCTTATTTTTCAATAGTTCTTAGTTTTTTTGCTTTGTTTTTAAAGCAGTTTTAAAGTTGTTTTATTCACAAATTGATGAAGACCTCTATTAAAATAAATTAAAACTAAATACATGTAATAAATTTTTAAGTTTTTAGAATGAACATTTATTTATAGTAGTAACAAATATATTTCAATGTATTTATTTTTAATTTATTTTGTTTATTTTTTAATAGTGTATTTATTTTATTTTTATTTATTTTTCAATAGTTTTTAGTTTTTTTGCTTTGTTTTTAAAGTAGTTTTAAATCTATTTTATTCATAGCTTTCTTTAGATGTTCTTATCTTTGAATTCATGAAGACCTCTATTAAAAGAGGTTGTTGAATCATAACCATTTCAAAACTTCATGGTTGCAGGTTTGGCTTTATTCTTCTGGAGTTGGATTTCTTGCAAGTTTGGCTTTACATTTTTTGGATTCACTTGAATTTAGCTATCAAAAATTTGGCTTTAGTCCTGTTGAAACCAATTGCCTTGTTATAATATGTTGTTGTAGTAAAACAAAACAAATATTCAAGGAGTCGTAAGGTTTATTATTTTTTATTTGTGGTTGTTTTACTATTGAGTGGAATGGAAAGTCTCCCAAGTTGAGTCGGTTGGACTTGCTAAGGCTCATTTGGTTTGGAACTTGGCAAGGTTACATTTTTTTAATATGCGCTAGAATCAAAACTAGGGTTTAGTTACCTTATCTTGTATCTTTGTGAAGAAAATACATATATTTAATATTTGATCTTATCTTAATTGACAACTCTATCATAGTTGTTTAAAGAAGAAATTGGACATGTGTATTGAAAATCAAATTAAAATTAAAATTTACTGTTGTTTTGAATTAGTTGATGAACATAGGTGCCTCGAGAAAAGATAACTCTTTGCATATTTTATATATATTTATATTTAATATATGTATGCTAGTTGTAGTCCATTGTTATCTAAATATTGGGCAAAAGTTAAATCATCTTTTATCTTTTATTCTTTCTTTTTTTAAATCATTTTCTTTAGTTTAGAAATTTGATGAACAAAAGTTAAATATTTCAAAATATTGTAGTTGTAATTGATTTGTAAAAGTATGTGATGGGAAGAAAAAAGTTGACAATTTATTTATAATCTATTTGTTTTTCTATTTTGAATAATAATCTAAATTTATAATAATAATTGAATCTTGATCTAGAGAATAAAAATTAATGGACAATTAACCCAAAAAAAGTTCTCCTTATAGGATTTAGGATTCAAACCTTAAGGATGCATTTTAAAACACGATAAATTATTTTTATTCAATTTAAATTAAAATAAAATAATGTAAATAGATAAGAAGTTAGGAAAAAAAAATATTGTATTTTATTTTATTAAAAATTATTAATGATAAATTATTTTAAATATTTTGGTTTAATTATTAGATAAGATTTGAATATTATATATAAAATTAATTAATTATTCAATTGAAATAAGTTGGATTTTAAATAAAATAAAAAGAATTCTTGTTTATTTTATTTATATTTTTTAAATAAATTTTAATAACAAGTGTAGACTATTTATAGTTCATAACAATGTAAATATAGAGAAAATAAACTACCCTCTAGAAATTAATCGAAGGAAACAAACACTAATTCAATTAAACCCTACAATCATATTAGTTGAGATTTGTTAGTGTATTCTACTCTAGTTAGGCTAACTTAAGCCTAGTTAGGTGTTTGAGTTGACCCTTGACTCATTCCCCATGAGGTGTCAAGGTTGTTGACGTGTCTTGAGTTGTGTCCAATCCCTATTGACACATCTCCCTTCCATAGAGGAGAGCAACTCACCACCACTACAATATGAGGAGACCTCTCCTCAATCCATGGCATGTGTGTCTATTCTCATGCCATGTGTGCCTATTCTTGTGGCTTATGGTTGATCATCCCCATGCTATATATTGAGGGTTTGAGCTCATTATTCTGGGCTGAGCCAAATACATTATCATTGTTTTGGATTCATCTTGTGCATGTAATTACATTTATATGTTGTTTCCATTTCACTCAATTGATATTGGCTCATTTCTTCATGGTATCAAAGCAGAATTTTTGTGAAAGAAAATACATTTGATTCATTTGTAAGTTTGTATTGAAGATCAGAGCAAACTATTTGTCATTTTTCTGTCAATCAGTTTTGGAGAGGCGGCATTCTTTTTTCTTGCAAGAAGAGGATTTTTTTTGGAAGCCAGCATCAATTTGTGCAGACCAGCGTTCATTTTGGAAGGCCATCATTCAGAAGGATAGGTCAGCATCATTTGTTTTTGCAGGCAGCGTTTCATACCTTTGAAATCACGTTTTTTTTTTACCTGGGCAAGGTTTTTTTATGTGCAAGGTGCTTTTTGATCTATAGCTACTTCAAATTGACTTATGTCTGCCTAGTATTGCCTAGAGATGAAGAAACTTTACCTCTGGTGCTGAGAGTTAGCTGCAACAATAGTGTTTTTGGGCTCATTCACATTTTTTTTTTTTTTGTCTGTGTAGGGTTTTAAATAGCTTCAATTTGCCTCAAATCAACCTATGGCTGCCTAAAATCGACCTGTGGCTGCCTAATATTGACTTAAGAGGAAGAAATTCAGTTTGTATAGCTGAAATTTGGCTACACCAACTATTTTTTTGGGTTCTTTTTGCCCAAATCCGCCCAATTTTTGCCCTGTTTTCTACTCATCAAAATAGCATTTTCAATTATATTTTCAATGAGTATTTCAAATTATGTTTATTAAAAAAAAAATTCATACAAAGTTTTGAGAGTTTTATTGTAAATTAGGAAGAAAAATTAGAGGGCAAAATTCATTTGAAGAATCACTGTTTTAAAAATTGTAGTACCTCTTCGTTTATGCTTATGCTTTCTGTTGATACCTTTTCATACTGTCAGACTTATGATATTTTGTTGGATATTTTGATCACTGGTTTTGAGCGATGGTGGATTATTCTGTGATATGATGATTCTTGTTTGGTGATTATTGTTTTCAGGCATGATATGATTTAGCGTAGATGTTATTTTCAGTTGATCATTGATATGTACATGCTTATGATGGACTAACAACATTTATTTAGTCAGTTTTATGTGAAGTGTATTGGTGTGGAGAATAGAATCATATCACTCGCTTGCGAGTGCCCTACAATATCTGTGATTTTCTCCGCACGGTGTGTCTGTTTAATGTTATATATATATATATATGTATGTATGCACGTTATTTGCTTGGTTGCAGGACTTGCAGGTACATGACACCGACTCCACCTGTGTAATCTGGTTTGAGCGTGTCAAGACTCAACAGAAATTTTGATCGGGGGATAGTAGTTAGGTTTATCCTAGCCTAGTTATAACCCTGGTCTTAGTACATTGTCCATTTTCAGTTTTGAGTCATAGGTTGTATTGTTATTTTCTGTTTGGATTAATCATTTGAAAAGCAATATTGGTTTATTTTAATGTTAGTTATTGTGTTTTAAATTATTGTTATTTAATTAATGTTAAATGTGGTTGAAATTTACCTACTTGTTAATTTAATTCATTAGTTAGCTTATTTGGTTAAATAGTTGGTCTTAAAAAGATTAAACTAATTTAATTAAATTAATTAATTAATTGTATTAAATTATTAAGTGTGTAAATTATATTGCATTTAAAAAATTAGAAAATTGAAATAAATGCATGTGAATGGAAAATTGGTTTTCAAAATTTAAATTATATAAAATTGAAATTTGCATGCAAAAAAATTAAAAAGTGCAAAAATTGCCGAGAAGTTGTTGAGAAGATATTTGCAACTTCTCGACAAGTGTGCCAGTGTTTTTATGAGGTTGTTGAGAAAATTTGTTACGAGAGGTTATTGTGGATCTCGGGAAAATTACAGAGGCTATTCCATTTTTTTTCCTCACGGGGAAATTAACAGAACTCGGGCAAAAATTTCTTTTACTGTGCAAAATCTTTATTTCTTAGAAGTTGTTATCTCTTTGTTGAGATTGTGATTTTTGGAGGATTCTTGGTGGTTGGAAAAGCACTTTCTTGGAATTGGGGATTTCTTTAAAGAAGATTTTGAGATTCTACGCTTCAGGCAAGAGCAATTTTCCTACAGGAAGCTTTTATACTATAGGTATTTTTCTTGTTGTGTTTGTTCTTTCTTAAAAAAAAAAAGACATGCTTTGTATTTTCCTGTGTTTATTTTGAAAATTTGGAAAATATTTATTTAATCAGTGGAATGGATCTGTGAAGAATTTTTAGTTGTGATAGTAAAGAATCTTTTTGTTTTCTTATTTCAAAACTCTGTGAAATTGTGAAAACAAGGAATAATTTTGGATATGAAACAAAAGTCTGTGTGAGATTTCATTTGTGAACCCTGTAGAAGGTTATTTAAATTTCCAACTGTAAATTTTTCCAGATGAACTGGAAAATTTGTGTAAATATATGGATATTTGAATTTTTAAATGAATGTTTGTTTAATATTCGCCGCCGTACGGACGAATTTACCAGTTTGAAATTCTGGTTTTATTCTATTTTTAATTAAAGGTTATTATTGTTAAAATTCACAGAGATTTAAATTTTATATGTAATGGAATTTCATTTCATTTATGAAGACTGTGAATAAATTTTAAAAGAAGATTTTATTTTTATTTTGAGGGGTCCATGGGGTTTTTCCCCACAGTCGCTACCCGTATGGGAAGCGACAGTGGGAGGAGGCTGCGGCCGCTCCCACAGTCGTCGCCCGTATGGGAAGCGACAGTGGGAGGAGGCTGTGGCCGCTCCCACAGCCACCGCCCCTAAGGGAGGCAACGGTGGGAGGAACTCCCACCGCCTCCGCCCTTGCACGGAGCGGCACGGCTATGGCCGTCGCCGGCCCTAAACTCATAGTGCGGCCAGGAACAGGCTGCAGAAAAAAAATTATAAGACTCTATTACTTTGATATAATATTTCATGCGAATTTTATTACTATTTTAAAAGTGAAAGAAATTATAATTCGGAATATATATATATATATTTATATATATATTATTTGGAATTAAGAATAGAATTTTTATAATAACATTTATATGTTTATATATAAATATTTGATAAGTTAGTGAAGTTATTAAATTAGAAAGATAATTTTGACATTTTATAATTTCATGAGAAAATTAAAATTGAGAAAGTATAGAAAATGATCATATGAAAATTTGTGAAAATTAGAAAAGTGAATTAAAAGAAAATTATTACATTTATTGTACTTAAATAGATTTTTTTTTTTAAAATGATTTATAAATATGATGTATTCAAACTCTTATATATGGATTTAGTATATCCAAATGATAGACAAGCATTTGTTTTAAACTGTTTTAATTTTTCTTGTATTGGGCATAACGGGAAAAGTCTATAATGAATAAGTCTTCCAGACCAACGGTTTAATGGGATTAGTGATTGATAAGTTAAATATTTTGTGTTAACTAAGGTTGTGTACATGGTTTCATTTGGTGGTTTGACACCTGTGTTATGATCATTGATTGTTGTTCGTATCACCGTGATTGAACTTTTATATTGATATGAGTTGTTTGTACACTTCATAAACCTTAGTCAGAAAACATAGTTTCCCATGTTATGTTTAGGGGAGTGGCTATTTGTAAGGGCCGACACACAAAGTGGTGTCAGGGTAACTTACAAATAGTTAACTAAGTCAGTGATAATTAAATGACATAGTAGTTAGATTTAAAAACTATTAACAAGATGTGCATGCCTCACTTATGATCTTGAGCTACTATAGTCATGAGTATAAGATGAGAAGGCCTGGAATGGCAAATCGGTGTCTCATTTCCTTAAGAGACATTCGATTCTGCAACAGCATGCAATAGGGGCCGGGTTTCGTAAGAGGTTACCAGGGTAACCCAAGGATTGGGGGCCGAAACCTAGGAAGAAACACCAGGGCAACCTTTGCATCGTTGTGATGACACTCCACCTAGAATAACAGTCAACCTTGTATATGTAGTAAATTCAATTGTCAAAATTTGGAAGCAATGTAACCAATAGATTGTGTGTACTAGTGTCTAGGGTTAGTAGATTAAGTCTAGGTAACCTTATTACTATCTCCTAGCACGGGGGGTGGACCTACGGGTACCACATGGTTGGGTGGAACGTGCACCTTACTCCGTTGGGTCCCCAGTTTGTAATCATGGCATCAAGAGCTTCATGGATGGAGAACTCGCACTTGGATCTAAGTTTATTTCAATATTGTATATTGTGAACTTGTATTTGAAAACATCCCTCAATTTATAAGAGGTGAACAATGTAATTGTAATTGTAATTGTAATTATTATTTGAACTACCTCATTAAATGGATGAGTATTGTAATATCATATCAAATGCAATGTATGGAAAAACATGTATGTACTTAATGTTATAATGAAAGGTATTCAAATGAAATTTCTATGTTATGCAATGATTATCTTAATGTTTATTTTATGTTATAGTAATATGTGCAATGCGAAATACTTAAGTCACTTATGGAAAACTCAAAGTAGTGTAACGTCGCTTAACCTAAGAATGTATGCAATTAATTAACTTAATATTAATACTTTAAAAAAAAAATTATTACACCTTTATAGCACTTTTGCAACATTCTTAGGTTATTAAGACGGGGCATTACAAAAATCCTTGTATCTTTGCCTATCAACGATGAAGTGTGAGGCCCAGGTTGGTAGGAGATCGATTCTCCCTCAAAAATTAAAATTATTGTAATAGTCACTTCATATTGATTCCATCAAGTGGTTGGAAGGGCATATTCACCTCTCTGATAGGTTTACTTTTGGCTTTCAAGTGCAGATAATTAAATTAGAACATTTTTGTAGGAAATTAATTGTTTAATAACTTTCACTCGGTAGCTCAAAATTGAGTACCATTTTTTGCAAAAGTGAATGGCTTTTCATTCTCCATGCATTGGTCAAGTTTATTTTGTAAAATGCATTAAGTTATAAAGTGCCAAAATCTAGGGGGTCTCTCTTTCAATAGTTCCAAAGGGGGTAATTATCTAGTCTGAAAATGAGAATTAGAAATCATCCATCTATCATCAGTTTGGGAGAAAGAAACTATAAGTCCTGGCACGATGGAATCCTAAAGCATTGTGGATGGATTCATTTATTTCCGCATTTGTTTGGACTTATTCCTGAACCTACTACATGTTGGCATAAATCTGTATGGGAAAGTAAAAATGATCATGTCTTAGGATTAATTGGTTTAAGTGTTGGGGACCACACATCATGGACTCTGTCACACATTGAGTGCCCTAGCACTCTCTGGACCACTCTATGGGAAATATATGGAGATCCCACTAAACCTCCATTCCCAAATAATCCCACTATAGACATGCTTCTCTCCCATGATAATGAGGATGATCCTTTGTATGATGATGATACTGAAAAGGAACTTGATTATTCGAATAGTCTTGATTGTCCTGATGACACAAAGACATCTCTTCTTGTTTCTCCTCTTTTACACCTCCTATATTGGCAGCTATTCAGTCTCCTCCACCTACTATTTCAACAAAGACTTTGGCTTCTCTTAAGGCTACTTCAGATTCTCTTCTACAGGTTCACTCTTTTTGTCTTGATCAGTGAGATGTCATCCTTTCAAACATTCATCATTTGATTGCAGAGTCTCTCCTTGATCATGATGACAACATTGAGGACATTCATCTTCTTTTCAATGTCAACTTCATTGAAGTTGCATCAGCCTTGTCTTCTTCAAATATTCTTGCTCATGCCTTACCTACTACAGCTTCTATAGTGACAATATTAGATTCTTATGGTTCCAGTTATCATCATACATCTATGATCCATGTGGTCCATGTTCCTGAATCTTCATCACACATCATCTTTCGCTTGGAGATCATAGAGCATTCTACGAAGACATTATTGGCATCATCTACGTCTTTGGATCTAATGCATAATTCAAAGACCTTTATACTTCTTTTTGTATGTTCCTATCAGGAATGGGAAGATTATTTACACACTTATGTAGTTCGCCTTCTTCCTAAGGGGAGAAATGTGGTTCAACCTTCATGGATTCTCTTCGGCATACTCCATCGAGCATCTATGTGTGGTATAGCATATCTTATGGGGGGCTTCCAAGTCTCTCTCTTTCTCTCTTATGGGGGGAATATCTCTCGTAATTTTGTGATAGAAGTAGTTCTTGGGGGGTCTTGAGTCCTCCTTCTATCTTTCTTCTTCTTTCACTTGTACATTTTTCTGCTTTCTCTCTGTTTGGAGGATATTTTTTCCCACTAGGTTTTCTATCTTTTTCCATTTTTGAGAGTTTTGCAATGTGCATGGGTTCCTTATCTGGCTAGTAGCCAAGACCATTTCTTCATACCCACCTAAACTATGCTTAAGGGTGGGTGTTAGTGTATTCTACTCTAGTTAGGCTAACTTAAGCGTAGTTAAGTGTTTGAGTTGACCCTTGACTCATTCCCCATGAGGTGTCAAGGTTGTCGAGGTGTCTTGAGTGGTGTCCAATCCCTCTTGACACCTCTCCCTTGCATAGAGGAGAGCAACTCACCACCACTACAGGATGAGGAGTCCTCTTCTCAATCTATGGCATGTGTGCCTATTCTCATGCCATGTGTGCCTATTCTTGTGGCTTATGGTTACTCATCCTCAAGCTATATATTGAGGGTTTGAGCTCATTATTATGGGTTAAGCTAAAAACATTATCATTGTTTCGGATTCATCTTGTATATGCAATTACATAATTTTTTATATTGTTTCCATTTCACTCAATTGATCTTGGCTCATTTCTTCAACATTGATTACTTTAAGTTCAAGATTTTAAATAACTAAGACAAAGATTTAGAAATTTGTTGAGAAGAAATTAAAGTGCTTATGTGTATTTAGTTCAAGTTGTTAACCTCGATTACATTATTTTTCTAAAACATTGCAATAAGATTTGGAATCTAATACTAGATTAGTGATATTATTCTTCATATTGTGGGTTCACTAGCATTTCTATGAAATTTGCAATCTTGAGGCCATTTCTTTTAAAGTATGCCATGATGACTTTCCTAGCAAATTCATTCAAAGAATCCAATTCATTAAGCACATTCATAGACAATAATCTAATTAAGAGTATAGTTCTCATGATTAAATTCATAAATTACTACACTTATTTTTTCAATAAACATTAAGAAATTATTACACTATTTTATGAAAGTATTCATTACAATATAAATATGAAAATGTATACCATTTATTATCAGTCTCAAATGCTAATGTACCAATATAACACATTGTAACAACTATCCAATACACCTATTGAATTTGTATACAGGTCATATAAGGAGCCAAGGGAAATATATGTAATTTATCAAATACACAAACATATTCAATCATAATGATTTAATTATTTGAAACATAAACAAGAAGCTTCAATATACACAAACATATCCAACAAGTATCAACTCTTTGATTTATAAATTGAGCTCAAAAACTTCCTTTGAGAATATGCCACAAATTCTAGCTTTATGAGGAATGGTGCAAGATGATCCCACATTCTAAACACATGTCACATACCTACCCCTCTAATAGAATCTAATGGATTGCCAATAAAAAGGAATAAGCTAATTAAGTACACCAAGATGGTCACTTTTTGTAGCCTAAAAGTGCAAAATGGAACAAAGCGTTATAGCAGTTATATGACATATTTTGTCTTTTTAAAAGCAAAAAAAAAAGGAACATTCTTCATTTCTATTTTTTCTGATTTCCATTTCTTCCCGCGGCCAAAAACCCTGCACTACGTGCTCGCGTTGTTGAGGAGGTGACTTCTTGACACTTGATCAACTTGAGTTTAATTTTCTTCACAAATATGGCACCCCGACGACGAAGAGATGCAAGAGGTAAGTTTTGTTTAGTATTTCTAATGAATTTTTTTGTTTTAAATTAATTTTGTTTGTTCTAGTTTAGAAATGAATGATTTTTTTTTAATTTGTAGGAAATCCTCAACAAGAGGAGGAAAATCCTCAACCAAATCAACCTCAACAAAATCAACCTCAACAACAAAATCAACCTGCCCCACCATTCTCTCAATACCCTCCTGGCACTCAAGAAAATTTGAGGAGTGAAATTAAAAAAAAAAAAAAAGAAGTTGAAGATCTTATTAGTAGGTTGAGTGATCAAAATTCTTCAACCACAGAAAGGATACATCTAGCAGATTCATTGAAAGATTTGTTAAAAAATGTGGATGCAATTACCCAACAAATATCTGGATGGAAAAATAGGAGGCAAACATCAAGGGCATATTATGCAGATAAATTATCATATAAACAAGTTAAGATTTAAAGATTACTAAAGGCGATTTGTGCTCTCTATTCAGCGACCTAGAACAAATCAAAATCCTCACCCTCAATGCAAAGAGGTTCCTATCCATTGGTGCCACCTGCAGTAGAGATTAGGAAC
>VDFB02379711.1:260732826-260752393 GCA_007258455.2 Sequoia sempervirens
AATTGTTTTAAAGCATATCTAATCTTGAGTTGCTTTAAAGTGATTTAAAGCATATCCAACTCAAGCTGCTTTAAAACAAATCCATATGGACCACCTTTCGAGCTACAAAAAAATCAACACACTCAATTGGAAGTACTAGTGCAAGAAGCATTCTATCGGTATCTAATTACATAAGATCAATTCTAACCAAATAAGTATTATGAATGCATGGATGATACATTTGAACTGATGGACCCAATGCCAAGAAGAATGATTTCTCTTCGAAAGGCATGATCAAGAAATTTATTTATTTATAACTTTCAGAACGCTAAATTTCAGAGAATTCAACATAAAGTAAACACATATTTCTTAAAAGAACTCAATGAATTAGAATTTAGCATTCATAGAGTAGAGAATTCTTGCATGCTCCCATAGGCGAAGATGAAGGCTGAGATTTACTACAAGGTAGATTCTAATGTTCCCAAAATTTCTAACATTTTCTCTTTAAAAGAAATAGAAAGAAGCTACTGACACTGACGACAACCCACCTGGCTAAGTGAAAATCAAAATTAAACAGTGATAGGATAAATGTATTAAAAGGAAATCATCCAAGGTGACATCATTTTATCCAACTTGTGAAGAAGTTATATCTATTTGATGATAGTTATAAATCCAATTTGATGAATTGGTTTGTTGGCATTGTGAACTTTGCAGATGATGATAACATGTATACACTAGAGTTGTTGAGCAAAACACGTATCTTTCATATTATGTGCCTTCATAAATTTCTTTTGTTGTAGTGTTGTTTTTGTGCTAAGTTTTCCATTTTAGATATTACAATATTTTCCAAAGACAGGGCACAAAAACTGGTGGAGAAAATGCTTCAGTGGTATGCACCCCTAAAGATGCTTTGATTTTAGGATATATACAAATGGATTTGTAGTCCATTGTATTTAGATACTGAATAAAAGTTAAATCATCCTCCTCTTTTTAATCATTGGGGTCCACTTTATCTGTAAAAGTTAAATCATTCTCTCTTTAAATCATTACACCAGAGGCGTATTACAATGGCATCCATTAAAAAACAAAATTCAATGTAAGGAAAAACTTTTTAGTTTGAATTTGACATTCAAATGACATGCAACTAGCATAACTACATTCATTATATGTAGACATTTTTCAAGCAGATTTAGAGTAGATTTCAAGAAGATTTTAAAACGGTTTAAATCTATTTCATATCTTATTCACTTTAAAATCAATTTAATCAAAAAGAATTAAAACTAAATAATTAATGTCATTTAATAAATTTTTAAGTTTTTAGGATGAACATTTATTTATAGTAGTAACATAAATATATTTTTATAATTATAACAAATTTTAATGTATTTATTTGTAATTTTTTTTGTTTATTTTTAATAGTGTATTTATTTTTTTGGCTTATTTTTCAATAGTTCTTAGTTTTTTTGCTTTGTTTTTAAAGCAGTTTTAAAGTTGTTTTATTCACAAATTGATGAAGACCTCTATTAAAATAAATTAAAACTAAATACATGTAATAAATTTTTAAGTTTTTAGAATGAACATTTATTTATAGTAGTAACAAATATATTTCAATGTATTTATTTTTAATTTATTTTGTTTATTTTTTAATAGTGTATTTATTTTATTTTTATTTATTTTTCAATAGTTTTTAGTTTTTTTGCTTTGTTTTTAAAGTAGTTTTAAATCTATTTTATTCATAGCTTTCTTTAGATGTTCTTATCTTTGAATTCATGAAGACCTCTATTAAAAGAGGTTGTTGAATCATAACCATTTCAAAACTTCATGGTTGCAGGTTTGGCTTTATTCTTCTGGAGTTGGATTTCTTGCAAGTTTGGCTTTACATTTTTTGGATTCACTTGAATTTAGCTATCAAAAATTTGGCTTTAGTCCTGTTGAAACCAATTGCCTTGTTATAATATGTTGTTGTAGTAAAACAAAACAAATATTCAAGGAGTCGTAAGGTTTATTATTTTTTATTTGTGGTTGTTTTACTATTGAGTGGAATGGAAAGTCTCCCAAGTTGAGTCGGTTGGACTTGCTAAGGCTCATTTGGTTTGGAACTTGGCAAGGTTACATTTTTTTAATATGCGCTAGAATCAAAACTAGGGTTTAGTTACCTTATCTTGTATCTTTGTGAAGAAAATACATATATTTAATATTTGATCTTATCTTAATTGACAACTCTATCATAGTTGTTTAAAGAAGAAATTGGACATATGTATTGAAAATCAAATTAAAATTAAAATTTACTGTTGTTTTGAATTAGTTGATGAACATAGGTGCCTCGAGAAAAGATAACTCTTTGCATATTTTATATATATTTATATTTAATATATGTATGCTAGTTGTAGTCCATTGTTATCTAAATATTGGGCAAAAGTTAAATCATCTTTTATCTTTTATTCTTTTTTTTTTTTAAATCATTTTCTTTAGTTTAGAAATTTGATGAACAAGAATTAAATATTTCAAAATATTGTAGTTGTAATTGATTTGTAAAAGTATGTGATGGGAAGAAAAAAGTTGACAATTTATTTATAATCTATTTGTTTTTCTATTTTGAATAATAATCTAAATTTATAATAATAATTGAATCTTGATCTAGAGAATAAAAATTAATGGACAATTAACCCAAAAAAAGTTCTCCTTATAGGATTTAGGATTCAAACCTTAAGGATGCATTTTAAAACACGATAAATTATTTTTATTCAATTTAAATTAAAATAAAATAATGTAAATAGATAAGAAGTTAGGAAAAAAAAATATTGTATTTTATTTTATTAAAAATTATTAATGATAAATTATTTTAAATATTTTGGTTTAATTATTAGATAAGATTTGAATATTATATATAAAATTAATTAATTATTCAATTGAAATAAGTTGGATTTTAAATAAAATAAAAAGAATTCTTGTTTATTTTATTTAGATTTTTTAAATAAATTTTAATAACAAGTGTAGACTATTTATAGTTCATAACAATGTAAATATAGAGAAAATAAACTACCCTCTAGAAATTAATCGAAGGAAACAAACACTAATTCAATTAAACCCTACAATCATATTAGTTGAGATTTGTTAGTGTATTCTACTCTAGTTAGGCTAACTTAAGCCTAGTTAGGTGTTTGAGTTGACCCTTGACTCATTCCCCATGAGGTGTCAAGGTTGTTGACGTGTCTTGAGTTGTGTCCAATCCCTATTGACACATCTCCCTTCCATAGAGGAGAGCAACTCACCACCACTACAATATGAGGAGACCTCTCCTCAATCCATGGCATGTGTCTATTCTCATGCCATGTGTGCCTATTCTTGTGGCTTATGGTTGATCATCCCCATGCTATATATTGAGGGTTTGAGCTCATTATTCTGGGTTGAGCCAAATACATTATCATTGTTTTGGATTCATCTTGTGCATGTAATTACATTTATATGTTGTTTCCATTTCACTCAATTGATATTGGCTCATTTCTTCATGGTATCAAAGCAAAATTTTTGTGAAAGAAAATACATTTGATTCATTTGTAAGTTTGTATTGAAGATCAGAGCAAACTATTTGTCATTTTTCTGTCAATCAGTTTTGGAGAGGCGGCATTCTTTTTTCTTGCAAGAAGAGGATTTTTTTTGGAAGCCAGCATCAATTTGTGTAGACCAGCGTTCATTTTGGAAGGCCATCATTCAGAAGGATAGGTCAGCATCATTTGTTTTTGCAGGCAGCGTTTCATACCTTTGAAATCACGTTTCTTTTTTTACCTGGGCAAGGTTTTTTTATGTGCAAGGTGCTTTTTGATCTATAGCTACTTCAAATTGACTTATGTCTGCCTAGTATTGCCTAGAGATGAAGAAACTTTACCTCTGGTGCTGAGAGTTAGCTGCAACAATAGTGTTTTTGGGCTCATTCACATTTTTTTTTTTTTTTGTCTGTGTAGGGTTTTAAATAGCTTCAATTTGCCTCAAATCAACCTATGGCTGCCTAAAATCGACCTGTGGCTGCCTAATATTGACTTAAGAGGAAGAAATTCAGTTGTAGAGCTGAAATTTGGCTACACCAACTATTTTTTTGGGTTCTTTTTGCCCAAATCCGCCCAATTTTTTCCCTGTTTTCTACTCATCAAAATAGCATTTTCAATTATATTTTCAATGAGTATTTCAAATTATGTTTATTAAAAAAAAAAAATTATACAAAGTTTTGAGAGTTTTATTGTAAATTAGGAAGAAAAATTAGAGGGCAAAATTCATTTGAAGAATCACTATTTTAAAAATTGTAGTACCTCTCCGTTTATGCTTATGCTTTCTGTTGATACCTTTTCATACTGTCAGACTTATGATGTTTTGTTGGATATTTTGATCACTGGTTTTGAGCGATGGTGGATTATTCTGTGATATGATGATTCTTGTTTGGTGATTATTGTTTTCAGGCATGATATGATTTAGCGTAGATGTTATTTTCAGTTGATCATTGATATGTACATGCTTATGATGGACTAACAACATTTATTTAGTCAGTTTTCTGTGAAGTGTATTTGTGTGGAGAATAGAATCATATCACTCGCTTGCGAGTGCCCTGCATATCTGTGATTTTCTCTACACGGTGTGTCTGTTTAATGTTATATATATATATATATATATATATGTATGCACGTTATTTGCTTGGTTGCAGGACTTGCAGGTACATGACACCGACTCCACCTGTGTAATCAGGTCTGAGCGTGTCAAGACTCAACAGAAATTTTGATCGGGGGATAGTAGTTAGGTTTATCCTAGCCTAGTTATAACCCTGGTCTTAGTACATTGTCCGTTTTCAGTTTTGAGTCATAGGTTGTATTGTTATTTTCTGTTTGGATTAATCGTTTGAAAAGCAATATTGGTTTATTTTAATGTTAGTTATTGTGTTTTAAATTATTGTTATTTAATTAATGTTAAATGTGGTTGAAATTTACCTACTTGTTAATTTAATTCATTAGTTAGCTTATTTGGTTAAATAGTTGGTCTTAAAAAGATTAAACTAATTTAATTAAATAAATTAATTAATTGTATTAAATTATTAAGTGTGTAAATTATATTGCATTTAAAAAATTAGAAAATTGAAATAAATGCATGTGAATGGAAAATTGGTTTTCAAAATTTAAATTATATAAAATTGAAATTTGCATGCAAAAAAATTAAAAAGTGCAAAAATTGCCGAGAAGTTGTTGAGAAGATATTTGCAACTTCTCGACAAGTGTGCCAGTGTTTTTATGAGGTTGTTGAGAAAATTTGTTACGAGAGGTTATTGTGGATCTCGGGAAAATTACAGAGGCTATTCCATTTTTTTTCCTCACGGGGAAATTAACAGAACTCGGGCAAAAATTTCTTTTACTGTGCAAAATCTTTATTTCTTAGAAGTTGTTATCTCTTTGTTGAGATTGTGATTTTTGGAGGATTCTTGGTGGTTGGAAAAGCACTTTCTTGGAATTGGGGATTTCTTTAAAGAAGATTTTGAGATTCTACGCTTCAGGCAAGAGCAATTTTCCTACAGGAAGCTTTTATACTATAGGTATTTTTCTTGTTGTGTTTGTTCTTTCTTAAAAAAAAAAAGACATGCTTTGTATTTTCCTGTGTTTATTTTGAAAATTTGGAAAATATTTATTTAATCAGTGGAATGGATCTGTGAAGAATTTTTAGTTGTGATAGTAAAGAATCTTTTTGTTTTCTTATTTCAAAACTCTGTGAAATTGTGAAAACAAGGAATAATTTTGGATATGAAACAAAAGTCTGTGTGAGATTTCATTTGTGAACCCTGTAGAAGGTTATTTAAATTTCCAACTGTAAATTTTTCCAGATGAACTGGAAAATTTGTGTAAATATATGGATATTTGAATTTTTAAATGAATGTTTGTTTAATATTCGCCGCCGTACGGACGAATTTACCAGTTTGAAATTCTGGTTTTATTCTATTTTTAATTAAAGGTTATTATTGTTAAAATTCACAGAGATTTAAATTTTATATGTAATGGAATTTCATTTCATTTATGAAGACTGTGAATAAATTTTAAAAGAAGATTTTATTTTTATTTTGAGGGGTCCATGGGGTTTTTCCCCACAGTCGCTACCCGTATGGGAAGCGACAGTGGGAGGAGGCTGCGGCCGCTCCCACAGTCGTCGCCCGTATGGGAAGCGACAGTGGGAGGAGGCTGTGGCCGCTCCCACAGCCACCGCCCCTAAGGGAGGCAACGGTGGGAGGAACTCCCACCGCCTCCGCCCTTGCACGGAGCGGCACGGCTATGGCCGTCGCCGGCCCTAAACTCATAGTGCGGCCAGGAACAGGCTGCAGAAAAAAAATTATAAGACTCTATTACTTTGATATAATATTTCATGCGAATTTTATTACTATTTTAAAAGTGAAAGAAATTATAATTCGGAATATATATATATATATTTATATATATATTATTTGGAATTAAGAATAGAATTTTTATAATAACATTTATATGTTTATATATAAATATTTGATAAGTTAGTGAAGTTATTAAATTAGAAAGATAATTTTGACATTTTATAATTTCATGAGAAAATTAAAATTGAGAAAGTATAGAAAATGATCATATGAAAATTTGTGAAAATTAGAAAAGTGAATTAAAAGAAAATTATTACATTTATTGTACTTAAATAGATTTTTTTTTTTAAAATGATTTATAAATATGATGTATTCAAACTCTTATATATGGATTTAGTATATCCAAATGATAGACAAGCATTTGTTTTAAACTGTTTTAATTTTTCTTGTATTGGGCATAACGGGAAAAGTCTATAATGAATAAGTCTTCCAGACCAACGGTTTAATGGGATTAGTGATTGATAAGTTAAATATTTTGTGTTAACTAAGGTTGTGTACATGGTTTCATTTGGTGGTTTGACACCTGTGTTATGATCATTGATTGTTGTTCGTATCACCGTGATTGAACTTTTATATTGATATGAGTTGTTTGTACACTTCATAAACCTTAGTCAGAAAACATAGTTTCCCATGTTATGTTTAGGGGAGTGGCTATTTGTAAGGGCTGACACACAAAGTGGTGTCAGGGTAACTTACAAATAGTTAACTAAGTCAGTGATGATTAAATGACATAGTAGTTAGATTTAAAAACTATTAACAAGATGTGCATGCCTCACTTATGACTCTTGAGCTACTATAGTCATGAGTATAAGATGAGAAGGCCTGGAATGGCAAATCGGTGTCTCATTTCCTTAAGAGACATTCGATTCTGCAACAGCATACAATAGGGGCCGGGTTTCGTAAGAGGTTACCAGGGTAACCCAAGGATTGGCGGCCGGAACCTAGGAAGAAACACCAGGGTAACCTTTGCATCGTTGTGATGACACTCCACCTCGAATAACAGTCAACCTTGTATATGTAGTAAATTCAATTGTCAAAATTTGGAAGCAATGTAACCAATAGATTGTGTGTAGTAGTGTCTAGGGTTAGTAGATTAAGTCTAGGTAACCTTATTACTATCTCCTAGCACGGGGGGTGGACCTACGGGTACCACATGGTTGGGTGGAACGTGCACCTTACTCCGTTGGGTCCCCAGTTTGTAATCATGGCATCAAGAGCTTCATGGATGGAGAACTCGCACTTGGATCTAAGTTTATTTCAATATTGTATATTGTGAACTTGTATTTGAAAACATCCCTCAATTTATAAGAGGTGAACAATGTAATTGTAATTGTAATTGTAATTATTATTTGAACTACCTCATTAAATGGATGAGTATTGTAATATCATATCAAATGCAATGTATGGAAAAACATGTATGTACTTAATGTTATAATGAAAGGTATTCAAATGAAATTTCTATGTTATGCAATGATTATCTTAATGTTTATTTTATGTTATAGTAATATGTGCAATGCGAAATACTTAAGTCACTTATGGAAAACTCAAAGTAGTGTAACGTCGCTTAACCTAAGAATGTATGCAATTAATTAACTTAATATTAATACTTTAAAAAAAAAATTATTACACCTTTATAGCACTTTTGCAACATTCTTAGGTTATTAAGACGGGGCATTACAAAAATCCTTGTATCTTTGCCTATCAACGATGAAGTGTGAGGCCCAGGTTGGTAGGAGATCGATTCTCCCTCAAAAATTAAAATTATTGTAATAGTCACTTCATATTGATTCCATCAAGTGGTTGGAAGGGCATATTCACCTCTCTGATAGGTTTACTTTTGGCTTTCAAGTGCAGATAATTAAATTAGAACATTTTTGTAGGAAATTAATTGTTTAATAACTTTCACTCGGTAGCTCAAAATTGAGTACCATTTTTTGCAAAAGTGAATGGCTTTTCATTCTCCATGCATTGGTCAAGTTTATTTTGTAAAATGCATTAAGTTATAAAGTGCCAAAATCTAGGGGGTCTCTCTTTCAATAGTTCCAAAGGGGGTAATTATCTAGTCTGAAAATGAGAATTAGAAATCATCCATCTATCATCAGTTTGGGAGAAAGAAACTATAAGTCCTGGCACGATGGAATCCTAAAGCATTGTGGATGGATTCATTTATTTCCGCATTTGTTTGGACTTATTCCTGAACCTACTACATGTTGGCATAAATCTGTATGGGAAAGTAAAAATGATCATGTCTTAGGATTAATTGGTTTAAGTGTTGGGGACCACACATCATGGACTCTGTCACACATTGAGTGCCCTAGCACTCTCTGGACCACTCTATGGGAAATATATGGAGATCCCACTAAACCTCCATTCCCAAATAATCCCACTATAGACATGCTTCTCTCCCATGATAATGAGGATGATCCTTTGTATGATGATGATACTGAAAAGGAACTTGATTATTCGAATAGTCTTGATTGTCCTGATGACACAAAGACATCTCTTCTTGTTTCTCCTCTTTTACACCTCCTATATTGGCAGCTATTCAGTCTCCTCCACCTACTATTTCAACAAAGACTTTGGCTTCTCTTAAGGCTACTTCAGATTCTCTTCTACAGGTTCACTCTTTTTGTCTTGATCAGTGAGATGTCATCCTTTCAAACATTCATCATTTGATTGCAGAGTCTCTCCTTGATCATGATGACAACATTGAGGACATTCATCTTCTTTTCAATGTCAACTTCATTGAAGTTGCATCAGCCTTGTCTTCTTCAAATATTCTTGCTCATGCCTTACCTACTACAGCTTCTATAGTGACAATATTAGATTCTTATGGTTCCAGTTATCATCATACATCTATGATCCATGTGGTCCATGTTCCTGAATCTTCATCACACATCATCTTTCGCTTGGAGATCATAGAGCATTCTACGAAGACATTATTGGCATCATCTACGTCTTTGGATCTAATGCATAATTCAAAGACCTTTATACTTCTTTTTGTATGTTCCTATCAGGAATGGGAAGATTATTTACACACTTATGTAGTTCGCCTTCTTCCTAAGGGGAGAAATGTGGTTCAACCTTCATGGATTCTCTTCGGCATACTCCATCGAGCATCTATGTGTGGTATAGCATATCTTATGGGGGGCTTCCAAGTCTCTCTCTTTCTCTCTTATGGGGGGAATATCTCTCGTAATTTTGTGATAGAAGTAGTTCTTGGGGGGTCTTGAGTCCTCCTTCTATCTTTCTTCTTCTTTCACTTGTACATTTTTCTGCTTTCTCTCTGTTTGGAGGATATTTTTTCCCACTAGGTTTTCTATCTTTTTCCATTTTTGAGAGTTTTGCAATGTGCATGGGTTCCTTATCTGGCTAGTAGCCAAGACCATTTCTTCATACCCACCTAAACTATGCTTAAGGGTGGGTGTTAGTGTATTCTACTCTAGTTAGGCTAACTTAAGCGTAGTTAAGTGTTTGAGTTGACCCTTGACTCATTCCCCATGAGGTGTCAAGGTTGTCGAGGTGTCTTGAGTGGTGTCCAATCCCTCTTGACACCTCTCCCTTGCATAGAGGAGAGCAACTCACCACCACTACAGGATGAGGAGTCCTCTTCTCAATCTATGGCATGTGTGCCTATTCTCATGCCATGTGTGCCTATTCTTGTGGCTTATGGTTACTCATCCTCAAGCTATATATTGAGGGTTTGAGCTCATTATTATGGGTTAAGCTAAAAACATTATCATTGTTTCGGATTCATCTTGTATATGCAATTACATAATTTTTTATATTGTTTCCATTTCACTCAATTGATCTTGGCTCATTTCTTCAACATTGATTACTTTAAGTTCAAGATTTTAAATAACTAAGACAAAGATTTAGAAATTTGTTGAGAAGAAATTAAAGTGCTTATGTGTATTTAGTTCAAGTTGTTAACCTCGATTACATTATTTTTCTAAAACATTGCAATAAGATTTGGAATCTAATACTAGATTAGTGATATTATTCTTCATATTGTGGGTTCACTAGCATTTCTATGAAATTTGCAATCTTGAGGCCATTTCTTTTAAAGTATGCCATGATGACTTTCCTAGCAAATTCATTCAAAGAATCCAATTCATTAAGCACATTCATAGACAATAATCTAATTAAGAGTATAGTTCTCATGATTAAATTCATAAATTACTACACTTATTTTTTCAATAAACATTAAGAAATTATTACACTATTTTATGAAAGTATTCATTACAATATAAATATGAAAATGTATACCATTTATTATCAATCTCAAATGCTAATGTACCAATATAACACATTGTAACAACTATCCAATACACCTATTGAATTTGTATACAGGTCATATAAGGAGCCAAGGGAAATATATGTAATTTATCAAATACACAAACATATTCAATCATAATGATTTAATTATTTGAAACATAAACAAGAAGCTTCAATATACACAAACATATCCAACAAGTATCAACTCTTTGATTTATAAATTGAGCTCAAAAACTTCCTTTGAGAATATGCCACAAATTCTAGCTTTATGAGGAATGGTGCAAGATGATCCCACATTCTAAACACATGTCACATACCTACCCCTCTAATAGAATCTAATGGATTGCCAATAAAAAGGAATAACTATCATATCTGATTAACAAAAGGTGAAAGAGACTTAAACACATGTAGAACTAATAGGACATATTACACACATTGAATAAGTACACATAGTGATGAAATAGCAAAACAGGAGTAAATGCATGATCCTACTATATTGACAACTTCCTCTTATACTATTCATTATCACTTAAAAAATTTCATAATGTGCAACCAATTGAAAAGTGGGAGGCTAATCCATCACATACTACACCACATCTCCTTCCCTTTTTGGTTCATTACCACTAAGATGATGTGTGAAGCCTCTCGTACTACTTGATATCATATTTTTTCATGTAAACCACTAACTAGAACTCTTATTCACACATAATACATATTCAACCACTCTAGAAGCAACTTTATTAGCACCCACTAGATACTTTTGCACATCTACCTATTGAAACTTTGAGTTGGTTAGATCTTGACATCATTGCCTATGTTCTACTAACTAAAGTATGTCTAAATCATATTATAGTGGATATTATCTAACATCTATCACCTATATGCTATTATGAAAGTTAGCTTTCTTAACTTCAATTTTGGAAGTTGTCAATAATCTTATTTACCAATTGAGTCATAGGTTTATAATAGAGCAATGAGCACCTCAAAAGAGTAGGATGTGTTGTGTTTGTAAGATGATATAATATTTCTTTTCCATTATAGGATGATATAGGATACATTATATCATCTTATACACATTATTAACTAGTTGTTAGTTCTACTCTACTCATTGCCTTTGGTCTAACTTGCTTAACCAACTACTATTTTTGTGCAAAACTACACCTCCCTCCTCTATGTGCACTTCTCCTTTCCTTTCACCTTAGCCTTCATTCCTCATAAACACTCAACTTGGTTTCTAGTTGCAATAGGATTTACCTTACCCTTGGATGGCTCTCTATTAAGCAATCAATCAAATGTAAAAATATTGACCTCATTCTTTACATTCTTTTAGGATTAGACAAAGTCTCCCCTTAATCTCCTTCAAATTTGTAAGTGGGGATAATAATATGGATGTAAAACCAAAACTTTACATTGTATTTGTTGGTTTATTTACAAAAATAAGGTTTTTTCTTAAAGAGGTCATGGAGAAATGAATCTTAGTAGAAAAGAATCTCAATAAAATTAAAAAATATTATAACCATATTACAATTAATTAATTATAGGCAATTACATTTTTAAAAATTCTCACTTTTAAAACTTTTATCTATTCTAAAATAAAGATACATTTTTTTTACTAAAACTACTAAAAAAAATTGTTAACAATTTTATTGATATTTTAAACCACCGTGACTTAGTGATGGTCGAGTGGTGGTTTGTGGTTCCGGTGATGTTTCTTTTGTTGTAATGCTCTGTTTTCTATAATACTGTTGCTACATTCTATTTGATTGTCCTTTATTGTCTGAGTGTCCTTTTCACCTTATCTTTTTCTTTGTAAAAAGAATGAAGACCTTTTCAAAAACCCTGCTTTCTCTATAAAAACAATTTTATTGATTACAGTATTTTAACCTTTTTTGTAATCGGCTCCATTTTTTAGAGATTATTGCAACATGAAAATTTTATGACATTTTGCCCGCTACTTTTTGGCCATTTACCTCTTATTGGTGACTAAAATGATAATGTGACACAATGATGTGTGATAGAGGGGGTGGTGGATTAATTTGGAATGCATCAGTTATAATTTGTTTTTTCTTTCTCACACTGCAGACTTAACTAATTTCGAGTACTTGTAGCCGCTTAAACGACGAAAGAAAAGCCATGTAAGAATTAGCTTGCAACTGTACTAGTATCAGATGGCTGAGGACCCCACCACCTATCAAACGAGTTAAACACTATGCATGATTCCATAAAGGTACACTGTTTGTCCTCCCGTTTGTGATTCAATGTCTATAAGATACATTATTTGCCAATGACTTTTGGTGATATTAAAAAAGTAGTTAGGGGTGAATTTCCTAGTTTGTTGGAAGAAATCATGGAATGAATGAGTTGTCTGTCACATTTGTATGAAGGGATTATGTTAAATTTTTGTCCCGCTGCACTCCTAAGTTTTTATTTTTTAATAGTACATGTGTCAGCAAAGCAGAAGTTCTATAGTTTATAATTAATTTTTTATTTAATAATTTTAAAAAAAAAAAAATTAATTGATTCATGTTGTGAACAATTATTATAAAAAATAAATTATTATTATTTTTAGGCCGAAGGCATTTCCTTATTTGAGCTTTCCAAGTTCATTTTGTCTATGAACGGTTTAAACTCACGGAGAGGGCATGGTTGACAGTTCCGTCATTTCCAACCATTGATTGTTTAAGCAGGTAGCTTTATTGTTTTCCCCGCCTCTATTGGTTTCCCTCCAGTTTTTCGCCGCCTCCAACTTGGCGAGCTACATACATCTTTCTCCGGCCATTTCAATTTTCCACTCTCTTTTCGTACAGGGGAACACCAACCACTACAATCATTCTTCTGCAGCCCCCTCACCAAAGTATTCTTGCCGCTTACATTTTCTGTCATTTCATCATTAAGTTGTTTTGTCATTTTCATTAACTCCATTGTTTTTCCCTGTACAATAAGATCGTGTAAGACAAGGAGGGAATTGTGCAGAAGAATTGTGATCATGATTTCTGAAGAAGCGTCCACAGAAATGTATGGTCATTTGTCGAGCGATTATTATACAGTGGGATGCTCGGTTTTATATGACTACGTGAGATTCGAAAGTGAGACGTGGTCATATGAGAGCTTTTGCGCTTGTGACTCGGCGCTATCATGTTTCCCTGTCTTGGAACCCACAATTCTCTCTCCTCCTCTATATCTACACCTTCAAAATTATTTCAGTATTGTAGCAGCTATTGTTTCTTAACTAGAATTCATTGCATTCTTTTATAATTCCCAGTCGACGACTTCATTTCCATTCAAAATTGTTACTGCTATTCTTTCACAAGCTTTCAATAGCAGAGTTTTCATGGAGCATAGTGCATCAATTAGAGGTTTACGGACCCCAAATCTTATGACAAATTGTGCATTTGTTAGAGTTTCAAGGGTAGGATTTGGAGTGAGTCCAAAGCAGACTGCACTTAAAACGGATACAACTATTAGAGCATTTCACTCTCAATATGCTCCCCATTCTTCTTCTTCATTGTATGATGTTCTATCTGTCTTTCCTAATGTGAGTACGAGTGATATAAAGAGTGCATATCGTCAGATGGCTCTTAAATACCATCCTGACGTGTACCCAGCTGAAGAGAAAGAAGAAAGTACCAAACAATTCCTTAAAGTTCAGGAGGCTTATAATACTCTGTCGGATCCTCTTCGCCGCTAGGACTATGATTGGAGACTCCAAGCAGATTGGGATTCAGCGAGAGTGAAGGTGGATTATAAGAGAGTAGTGTTTGGGAAGCTCAATTGAGGGAATTGATTAGAAGAAGATCAGCTAACAATCCATCATGGGGGAATACAATGAGAAGAAGAAACCAACACATGGCTTATGCTGCTGCCCGTTGAAGATGATAGCTTTAGGCCATGCCAGATCGTGAATTGTTGTTTAGTATCAATGAAATATGCTAAAGAGACCCATATAACTACGATATGGGACCGTGTACATAGACTCCATAAGTTCCCTGTAATAAATCTATACATTACATTCTTGGGTTATTTGACCTCCTCTAGTGAATGTAAATCTCACCTTTGCACATATTAACAGAAACTAAAGCCATTCATTTTGACAGACTCCAAGAAATTTTGATCTTTTATACTTCCTAAAAAACTGAATTGTTTCGTAGTTTAACAATGAGGATGGTTGTGGCGGCGGCAACGGAAATGCTACCTGTGATGCCGAATAGACAGCGCCTAAAGTGAGTTGTAATTTTGAGTCGAGATTCTCTGAGATAATGGACGACTAGGTTAATATATTAATAAATTAATAATAATATAAAAATAAATTATATAAATTCAATAATAATAATAAACTCAATAAATTAATATACCAAAATTTATCATAATTGACCTTCTAAACCTCTTCGGCGTTCCCATTGCACACCAAGGTGCAATTGCTAGTTTAATTTATTGAAGACGTATCTTATTTGAACAATACAAAGTTAAAAATTATCCTCAATAGCTCGTATCCTCTGCCTTACCATGCCAACTATTGAAAGTCTTTTAGCCATTGTTCACACAGCTGCAAATATCTGCTACGGATATCGCATTCAATTCAAAGTGTTGAATAAACATTTACAATTCAAAGCAGTGCATAATATCTCTAATATCATAGCATTCAATTCAAAGCGCTGCAATCAATGGTTTTGAATGCATATGTCTAACCTCAATTGCATTTCTTTATTTTTCCTTCACTGTCGCCTTTTCGCATTCTTGCAATGTTCTCTCCATGATCGGAGACATTGTAGAGTTCTCTAGAATGTGAAACATCTTCATCAGCTTTGGCAGAGTCTGGGTGTTGAAGGGCAGGTTATTTTCCAAAGAGGCGGGTAGGAATGATCTCCTAGGCATGTAGTCCTTGATGTCAGGCATAGGGAAGATTTTGTCCAGCACTAGAAGATTCTCCCTGAAGAACTTCCCAAACTCCTCTACCATCACTTTGTAATTTGAAAAGGTTATGCCCGTCATGGCATAGTTTTTCAAAGTAAATTTGAAGCGGTAGTAATGGAAGGCCACATTGTGGCTGTTAAAACCCTTGGCATATCAAGCAAATTTTCTTGAGGAGTTTTTCCAGATATTCTTTGTGATTTGTTGGATCCGCTTCAGTAAGTGGTAAAACCCTCGTCTTTACAGAGAAGCTCTGCTGTCGTGCAGAAGGACATGATATGGTTGGACAGAGTGCGATTTTTCAAATAGAGAGAAAATAGAGCAATGAAAGTCACATTGATGGGCGAGGCCTTTTCCAACAAGAAACTAGGAAGTCGTGCAATGGGTAATGCAAGTCACTAAAAGGGCAACAGAGAAGCTTTTGTTGCAAAAGAATGGTCTCCTCTTTGAGAACTACACAAGCCATCAAAGCCACCATTATAAACATTATACAAGCCATCAAAGAACAATCCAAGTCCTGATGTCTGTTACCCATTTTGTTGTTTGGGTAGAAAGAGTTCTATTTATTAAAGATACACAAATTTTGTTTCCCTAATTTGTACTCTCTATTAGGCATCATCGCATTCTCTATAGTGGCTTGTTTTAAATGCATGTTATGGTGTAATAAGGGAAATTTGGAAGCAGGCAGTTGTATTTTTCTTTTCCATGATGCTTTGATGGATGTCCACACCCTGTTCCAAAGCTCCCATTTTAGCACAAGCAGGGAGGATACTAGTGAAAGCTGTGGAATTTGGATTTACACCTACCAATTGCATTTGCTTGAAATTTTCTAAAGCCTTTTCAACAAATCTATTTTGTACATATAATATAATCATTGCAATCTGTTGAAATTTTTTCAGGGGTTTTTTCAAACAATTCATGTGCCTTGTTAATGCTTACACTTTTTGCATGCATGTCTATTAGGGCAGTTTTGACCAAAATATCATGGATGTCCATGCCCTGTTCCAAATCTCTCATTTTGGCATGGGCAGGGAGGATGCTAGCAAAGATTACGGAATTTAGCTTTAAACCTGGCAACTACATTTTTTGCTTGGAAATTTCTAAAACCTTTTCAACAAATCAATTTTGTGCATATCCTGCAACCATTGCAATCCACGAGATGACATATGTTTGAGGCATCTTGTCAAACATTGCACGTGCCTTGTCTATGCTTCCACATCTTTCATACATGTCTACTCGGGCAATTGCAACTACAGCATCTAACCTTCACTTGATGATTACTAGTAACAATTTTGCACATTCGATGAATAAACACTTTACATCCCCCTTGTGGCTTCTCTAGCACATCGGTTTTGTTCCTAAGGATCATTTTTGGATGAACAAAACTTAGTTTTTGATTCTACTTCATCTAATCTTTCTACTTTAATGCTGCTATTTTTACTTTTTCTCTTGTGAAGCTCTATAGATTTTATTTGTTGTTTGTGTATTGGTACATAAGATTGCTTGGCTTCAGATTGAATTTCAATGAACTTAGTTTGTTTCACAATTTCTAGCACGATTGCATTTGGGGACTATGTAGAAGGACCCACCATTGTATTTCTCTTTACATTGGAAAACTGGCTTGAACCTAGGTTTGTTGATAAGGTTCATATTTTTTTTGTTTGAAATTGCATTTGTTCTAATGAACTTCTCTCAATCATCCTAATAGATTGATACATGAGTGGTTAAAGGACTCAAATCCACTTCATTATTTTTCGTATTGTCACACATATCCATGTGTGTTTTCTTTTTAAACTTTTTACTACATCACCATGAGCTCAATCCCCAACATCCCGTTTTATATGTCTACATACATAGGTACGTACACCCATGTCATGCTCGGCGATATCCACAAAGGCACATGCCGCCACAGATGAGGTGACTTCAATATTCTTCCCAAATGTTTGTGATCATTTTTACAATGGCCTATTTCCAACCTACACACTTAAATTACATTTAAATTTTCATTGTCCTCACTTAAATATAAAAATGGACCTTCTCACATGAATGCAATATATATTAGCACTTGTATCTAAAGAAGGTTCAAGGATTATGCCCATAAAAAAAAAATTTATAGTTACAAGTTACCATTTCAAAAACATTTTATAATTACACAAAATGTTTGTTTATAAATGATTACAATATAATATCCACATTCTTGGCAATGATCATGTGTTAATCTTCCAAGGAAAAGAATATTACTCATTTCAATTGCATACTTTGTTTACATACAAATTCTCATCCCAAGAAAACTATATTTTCACCATTCTATATTTATGTCAATTGTATGTTTCAACATATGTACATTTTACTACAAAATTTGATTGAAGTTTCATTTCATTTATTTAATCAATTCATTTTACATTATTTCTTGTCTCTGTTACAAATTTATAAATATTTTAGACATTTAATCGTCAAACTATAATCAAACTTAGGACACATGGGTAAGTGCACCAAGGTGGTTCCCAAAAAGGGGGCTTAAAGTGGCCACTTTTTTTCTGAAATCAGGAAATACTGACCTTGGACGTGAAATTGAGGATAGTTACACTAAAAATTTTGAGATGGAACAAAAACAAGGATCGAAGTGCTCCATGCCTACTTTCTAACTACTAATTTATTTTGAAAATGGTTGAAATTAAGGGGTTCAAAAGAGGTACATACACAAATTGGTGTTGTTTTTGTCAGAAAAACATAACATAGCAACTCTTGTACGACCCTAGCATGGTGAAATTTTTTTTAGTATTTTTAAAATCACTACGGTTAGAAGTTAGCTAATAGTATGTAGTTAATGCACGATTTTTCTAATAATTTTTAATGAATATTTGATTTTTTACTAATTTTCTAAGTAGACACTTCCTGAAAAGCGAAATTTTGGCCGTGCTACCCCTACAAATTTTGGAAAGTAATTGAATTTTTAAAAAAAAAATTAGAATGGAGTCTAGTGTCTAAAAATGTAATTTATTTGAAATTTTGATGAACGGTTAATTTATAACGAAAAAAATATTAAACATTGTTTTTTGGAAAAAAAGAGACACACAAACAAAAGAAATCATGGATGAAAGGCTTAACATTTTTAGAAAGTGAAAAAAATTACATCGTTGGATAGCTAAGAGAGAACCTAACATTACCCATGTGTTTGTTTTTTCAATATTGAACCATGTGCAATCCTGACAGTGAGCATGAACTCAATTATGTGAAAAATTGTAGAATTTGCAAAAACACATCTATGGTCATTGGGAATGCCCCCTCAAGCCTTTGGGTTAGTATTCCAAGGCAAATACTAATCCTAAGGCTTGGGGATACCCAAAGCAAGATATAACGTGCGCGCCTTATAACATGAGCACATTATAACATGCTCACGTTATACCTTAGTTTTGACATGGTTTTTTGCTTTTGCGAGGAACATGCCAAGCAAGACATAATGCAAGCGTGTTATAACATGCTCATGTTATGTCTTCCTTTATGTTAAATGCCACTCTATTGAATGTATGTTGATATATTTATATGTTTGTATGTACATGTATGCTTGTATGTCATGTATGTATGCATGCATGCATGCTTGTATGTATGTATGTATGTATGCTTGTATGTATCAATGCATGTATATTGTATGTATGCCTATATGTATGTAAGATTGTATCTACACACATGTATGTATGTATACTTGTATGAATGTAGGATTGTATGTACATATGTATTATGCTTGTATGTATGTAAGTATGTACATGTATTTATGTATGTCTTTAGAGGGAGGGAGAATTTTAAGAGAGAGGGAGAGAGAGAGAGTTGTCTAGGTAGGGTGGGATGGAGAGAGAGGGAGAGAGAGTCTGGAGAGAGGGAGAGGGGGTGGAAGTGAGAGTTTAAGAGAGGGAGTGGGAGAGAAGGGGTTGGAGTGAGAGGGACTTAGCTAGGTAGGGTAGGAGGGAAGGATGGAGAGAGAGAGAGAGAGATAAT
>VDFB02379711.1:260758890-260813273 GCA_007258455.2 Sequoia sempervirens
GGGAGAGAGGGGGAGAGGGAGAGAGTGGGAGAGAGGGAGGGAGAGGGAGAGAGGGATGGAGGTAGAAAGGGAGGGAGAGGGAGAGAGAGAGGGGGGGAGAGGGAGAGAGTGGGAGAGAGTGGGTTTAGGGAAAGAGGAAGAGACGGAGAGAGTGGGTATAGGGTTTAAGGTTTAGGGAGAGAGGTAGAGGGAGAGAGTGGGAGAAATAGAGAATGGGAGAGAGGGAGAGGGGAGGGGTGGGAGGGGAGAGGGAGGTGGGTGAGGAGGGAGGAGAGGGGGAAAGAAGGTGGGAGGAGAGAGAGAGGAGAGGGAGATAGAAGAGTGGGATTAGGGTTTAGGGAGAGAGAGATGAAGAGGGGAGGAGAGGGTGGGAGAGAGGGAGAGTGGGAGAGAGGGAGATAGAGTGGGTTTAGGGTTTAGGGAGAGAGGGGGAGAGAGAGGGAGAGAGAGAGAGTGGGAGAGAGGGAGGGAGTGGGAGAGAGATTGAGGGTATAAGGGTTACAGATAGACGGTAGAGGGGAGAGAGATAGAATTAGGGTGGGTTGAGGATATAAGGGTTAAGGGTAGAGGGTAGAGAGATAGAATTAGGGTATAAGGGTAGAGGGGAGAGAGATAGAATTAGGGTAGAGGGTATAAACAAAGAGAGAAAACAAATTTATAAAAAAACCAACTTTCTCATTATGCGAGCACGTTTTGAAGTAGAGATATTATCATTTTTAGCAAGAAATAACGTGCTTGTGTTACAACACGAGCACATTTTGGCTTGCTCTAAAAATGGTAAAAAAACTCAATATAGCCATGATCTCAGCCCACATTCTACATATTCTCCCAATTCTGCACATGCTCTGACAAAAAATAGCTTTTTGATCATGTTGTGAAGTGTTCATGCATGTTTTTCACATTCCACCACCCTTTTCATGATCTTTCCACCACCTTTGCATGAAATAGCAGAGTTTTCACAATGAAATGCACATAATATCAATTCAAGTTTGAATTCCAGTGAAAACTAATATACAATTGAAGTTTGGAGGGGAACAAACTTTTGAAAAAGTCAAATTGTTGAGGAGTTTGAAGAAAGAAGAAGCAAACCTACATAATTGGGTAGAACTCCATTTGAAACTCTAGTTTTTTAGGTATGTGAAGTCTTTACACATTTTATTTCATTCTATTATGGCTTGCTTTCATTTTTGTTATTTTGCATATTCCATGTTGATCATTGTTTGTTTGTCATTACAACCTTAGGTTGTCAATGGACATTTTAAATTACACAATTCTATACACTTTCCAATTACATTTTTAAACCACATCTCTATGAGGCATTCTGTTATTTAACAATTGGCTTACCTTGTGTATGCTTTCAAAGCTTTCATTGAGGTATTTTATCAAACAGTTATGCCAACCAGTCGATTGCCTTATCTATGCTACCAAATTTTCCATACATGTCTCTAAAAAATTGGAATAAACTCCTCCCACATTGATAGCACCGATTTAAACTATTTTTGTTTTCATCTCTATTTCTAAATTAGCTCATCAGTAAAGCTACCTCATCACCTATGTTGTGATATATTTTAAATGTTTCCTTGATTAGTCTACCTACAAGGGATTTTAACCCTTCTCTCCACTATTTCAAGAATCTTTATTCAAGGATAAGTTAGAAAAATGGGAAGAGGTGCAGCCTATCTTGTAGAGCATCTACCAAAAATTAAAAAACCATTAAGGGTACTTCTAACCCTAAACACAACTTGAGAAGATCAATTGACAATTCACCTAAAACTCATTTCAACTCTCAACAAAAACCCTTCATTTTCACTTCATTGCTATAAAGCATCAAATCATCAAACTTGTCTCCAAACCTTTATCAAACTCAAAAACATCTCAACCATCATCATTCTAATAGGAACAAAGAAAAACCCTGATTAGGAAACTCTAAATCCATCCATTCATTCAACATGCACCAATTTACTATTCAAAGCAAGTTGCTCCACAAGGAAAAATGACAACAAACAAACCATTCATGCTTCTAATCTTTTAACACACTTCCAAGACACTGTAATCATCATGCTTTATATTGAAATAAACCAAATACCTTGTGAGAAAACTCTGAAACATTCAATCTTGATCAACATGCACCATGGTTGCACATTAGTCAAAACACCAAAACAACAAATTTTCTTTCTAAACTTTGTCCAATCATTAAGACATATCTACCAACATCACTTAGACAGATTCAAACCAAAATCCATCACTCAAATCACTATTTGTACAGAATTACTCTTTCTACCAATCAAGGCACCAAATTCCTAGTAGGTTTCCAAACCCCTAAATTGGGTGTTTCTCTTAACCCACCTTGAACCTTTACAAACCAAAAGAATATTCAGGAACCCTTTTCAACCTTATTTAAGATACTTGAACAACAGGATATGTTACTTTGGAAAATATATCAACAAAAATTACTGTCCCACAATAGAATGCACCAAATTAGGTCAATTTTGTGAAGCAACCCTTAACAAAACAACTCCAAACCATTAAATAACCTTGGGCAGCATTGAGATAGGGTTCAAAACTTTGATTTCACCAACTTTGAGAGATAGAAAGACTCAATAATTTGCACTATATTGTAAAACCCTCATTCTAGGTCATAAGTGGTTTATAGGAAATATGCCTTCCCAGCCTTATTTTACTTAACCTCTACTTCAAAAATCTTCCAAATGATCTACACAAATTGTAGAAACCAACTCTCAACCATCTTGTAAGCACCTACAACAAATTCCAATATGGAGCCATCATTTTCCATGGTAAAACTCAGAAATTCCAAGACTTGTAACCCCAACCACTTTCCTAACTTCTCCACAACCAACCAAGGCTTCTAACATCTTTATTTCAGTTTGCACAAACTCAAAATAACAAGAAATGCTACTTCCCCCAAAGTTTACATACATTTCCCCTCTCAAACCTCACCATTTCACTCAAAAATGCATATTTTCACCACTAGGGCATCATGCCCAAATGCTCAAACAACTTCCCCTGCTTCCAAGACTCATTCAAACATCTATCCCTAATATTTCAGACCTATCCCACCTAGTTACAAAAATTACAGAGGGTGGGATGGGTTTTATTTCATTGTGGACAACTACAAACCCTTAAAACAAACACTTTTTGAAATGACAACTACAAACACTTTTTGAAATGACAACTTTTCATATTTTGCAAAAGTTTGCAACTTTTAACTCTCTAACCTCCTACAGGATGATTGTAAGTATTTTTTATGAAGCCTTGAGTGACATATATTTCATTTATTTTAATTGATACATTTTTGAGGAACTAATATTCATCTCATTACCATGCCGAAGAAACGAACAAGGAAAAAACTAACAGACAAAGAGTATGAAACCTTCAAAGAAAAGGAGAGGGAACAGTTGAGGGTATATCGTGAAAAGAATAAATTCGATATGATTGACGAAAACAAGCCAATTGAAGAGGAACCTCAACTGTAAAAAAGAGAATAGACATTGGCAGCACAAAGGGCATGAATGCAAAAGTGTTGTGGTAGAACAGATTTGGATACCATAGTTGGAGACACACCCTCTATCACAAGTGAATATGAACGGACACCATTAAGCACAAGTGAATATGGAGGGACACCATCTATTGCAAGTGAATATGGAGGGACACCATCTACCGCAAGTGAATATGGTCGGACACCATCCATCACATATCAAGTTGAGAGTACATCATCACTCGAATTTGACGAAGAAGGTATGCCATCATCCTCACATGAACCTCAAGGTATGTCTTCTACTCCACCCTCGATCGAAGGTACACAATCTAGCCCACCTCAATTAAATATTGATGAAATTGCTAATGTTGAGATGTATGTACCTAGGAGAACACCACCTAGAATTTTGTGTAGAAAGCCAAAGTATTTGATTAATATTGACGAGGATATTTTGCAGCACATGGAGGTAAGATTCCAGCACACACTTGTAGAAGATATGCTAATAAGATTTGGCAATTTTTCTTTGAAAGGCTAAATGAGACCACAAGATGTCAACTATTTGTTGAAATGATGTGAGGTTTAAAGTATAGAAACATCATGAAGACTCTTGGGTTGAGAACATTGAATGCATCAACTGAAAACACTATTGTAAAGAATCTAATGGATGCTTATGAGAGTATGGGTAAGACCTCACGCTCAAAGGATAGTAATGTTACCCGATGTGTCATTACATCAACTTTTGTAAGCTATCAAACAAAGAGAGCTTATCTCATTAGAAAGACGACTGAACAAATGAGAATTAGTAGAAAAACTTTATCAAAATCCATTCAAAGGTGGAAAAGAATTGAGGGCACCGATTCAAATGAATAATGGGCATTCTCAGGGAGACTACCACAAAAAGATAAAAAAGTTGTTGAAGCATTGAGAACACTAATTGAAGAGTATTGGAAGAATAACACAAGGCCATCTCTAAATCAAAGGGATGTCGTAAGAAGGAGAATTGGTAGTCGGAATCGTGAGCCACATCCAAAGCATTTTTTGGATACGACTCAAACCCAATTTTTTCATAAATTTCAAAATGATTATCCTCAAATTAGTATTAAACCTTTTTTCTGTAAAGATAAATCACACATGTACTATTTGTTGTTGTAGACTACATATTGAATTCTCTCACCATTATGATGTTTATCATTCTATATGTTTAGATTTGCATACTAACGATGTTTTGCAAGATTGTGGCATAGAAGCCCCACCAAAATCTTCAAGAGAGTTCTTATCAAAAAAATTATGTGAAATAGAGGATGGCCAAATATTCTACAAGATAGCATGCTTGGAAGGTTCATGCAAGCGTTGCGGTGGATTGCAATGAATTCCATTATGTCAACATATGGAAAGCACAGATGAGGTGGGATAGAAACTAGTAGAGTTGAGGGAGTATAAAATAGTGGAATACGTTACAAAAGATGGCTCTCAAGAAAAAAGGTGTGATTTGGTTATTCAGAAGATTCCAGTGTATCGGTTTATGTCCATGTTTCAAGAAAATATAGTGTATGAGTATGGAAGGAATACCCATAGAGCCTGATGGTTGGACAAAAAATTCAAGCTATGCAAGGACACCTTCCAGTTAGAAACATAGTATCAGTGGTTGACTTTATAGAGAACTACAATCTACAGCGACAGCATGAGGTGCAGTCACAGTGTTACAACTTCACATGGGTTTCGATATTTGTGCACACAGCATTCATTCATGCAGCTAATAGTATTGTTACCCATTTTTCACCTATGGGCTCAATCAGGTAGGGTAACCCATGCTTTCATATTTTCTCGAAAACCAAATGGACGAACACTTGCATCAGGATCATTTTCTTTTCTAACTTGTTTGCTTCTTGTGCAAATGTAGGGAAAAAATTAAGTTTTAATTCGGCACGTGGATTAAATGTGGCTCCCACAAGGGTTGAGCCTAATGTGCAGATGTTCATTTTTATTGGGCGGGTCCTCCCTTTTTTTTTCCTTGCTTTCCCCCTTTCCCTTGTGTTCTCCTTACACCCTTTTTCTTTTTGTTCTGTCAGAGGCGGGGTCAGGACCGAGTCTGAACTTGGAACTTTCTTAAGGTTCCAGTTCCTATTTCCGTTCCGGTTCTAGCCCTGGTTCTGCTCATTCTTCTTTCCTTTTCTTCATAGCCTATGATCGAGGGATGTCTCCTCCCACTTTGTTCCCCCTTATGTTTTTTCCTTTTTCCTTTCTTCCTCATTTGTTGCTGGGGGCGGGATCGGAACAGAATCCAAACTTGAAACTTCGGGAAAGTTTTAGGTCTGGATTTAGTTCTGGTTCCGGTTCCACTCACTCTTTGTTTTTTCCCCATTCCGGCCTCGGTCCCAGTTACACTAGGATTCATCTATTTTTACTTCCTCCCCCTTTCTCACTCTAGTTGCTATTCGGTTCTCATCCTGACTCCAACTCCGCTGAGGGGTCCAAGCTCGGGGAAAGTGGGGGAGCTCGCTGTGATCTCTCGCCGACTTGCCAGTGTCTCACCGAAAGAAATGTAGAGCTCAGTATCATGGAGTGCGTTCGGGGTGACATTAATAAACTCTCACCGATAGAAGATGAGGAAAGCTCGCCGAGGTAGTTTTGCTTTCGGCATGAGGTCTTGCCGAGAGTATGATGTCTTGTCGACAATTAGGTGGGTTCGCCATGACATTTTGCTTTCGTCTGAAGGTCTTGCTGACTCGTGGTCTCAGCCAAAGGAAGTAGTTTCACCATGATGTCTTGGCGAAGGAATTATGTCTTGCCGATAGAATGGTGGGTCTCGGGGTAGCATTTTGCTTTCGGTAAGATCTCTCACCGACACTCGGGAGTCTTGCCGATAGATGAAGAATCCTTGATAGGAGATGATGGTTTCGGCGAAGGATGGAGGAATCATCGTGATGTCTTAGCGAAGGCATTATGTCTCGCCAAAAGATAAAGGGGGTCTCGATATGTGTTTTTCCTTCGGCAGGGGTCTCGTCGACAACAAAAAGACCTCATCGAGAAAGTTTGACATCGGCATAAGGTCTTGCCGATATAAAGATGTCTCCCTGATACAAAAAAGAGCTTGCCGAAGAAAGTCTAGCCTTCAGCATAAGGTCTCAGCGAAGTAAAGCAGCATCGGGGTGGTAATTGGAGTTTGTCGTGAGGTCTCGCCGACCTAGTAATGGTTTGGTGATGGAAGCAAGTGAGCTCGGGGAGAGAAAGGAAAGATCGACAAGAGGTTTACCAACAATAAGGAGTCTGGTTGATAACGGAATGGGCTCGCCGAGAGAAGAAGACTTCGCCATGAGGTTCCACCAACTAGCGACTGTCTTGCCGATGGTTTTTTGTGAGCTCGATATGACTCCTGTAGCTCGCCAAAAGGTCTCACTGACTATCTTGTGCTACACTGATAATTGATAAAAGTGACATAATCACATCGGGGAGACACGATTAGTGTCTCACTGACATGCGATGCCATTGGAACAACTTTTGACCGCTCGAAGAATCTACGTGGAGTATGCTTAACCAATCAGAGAAAGCTAAAAGCAAGTCGTGGTAGTCTGACCAGGATGAAGAAAATCAACAGGATGAATAGCAATGTGTATCTGTTCTGAGCTTAGGAGCATTCAAAGCACTCAGCAGGGAGGTTCAAAGATGGACACGAGGATCAGAAGTGAATGCAGTAGCTGCGAAAGATCTAAAGGCTTCTCCAAGGAATGACTCTTCACCAATATGAACAACAAGGACACGCAGGAATGCAACATTAATTTCATCAAAAGATCTAAGGGCAGATCTTTCTGAGCCTAATATTTTGTAAGCCCTAGGGGTCGACACACTTTTTTATATAAGGCATTTTTTCCTTTTTTGTAGCAGTTCTTACTTGCATATTTTCTGATTTGTGACTTCTGATAGTCCTTAGAGGAGAATAGTGAGTTTTGTAACTCATGGCAGACATGTATATCAGTGTCCACCATTGAAATCAATGAGTATAAGTACTTTACCTTTTCAATCTCTCTATTAAATTGTGTGCATTCATATAATTGATGAAACTACTTGTGAAACGGTATAATTCCTTGTGGTTATGTCTTATTTCAGCACCTTTCTATAGAGCAATATGTATTTTTGCAGGTTGTGAGATGTGTTCAAAGTGCAGTATTCTCTAGTTCTGAAGTTATCCCTTCTAGGAGTGTAGCCATATGAACCTTTTCATGAAATGTTTATGCAGAAAACGTATGTGATTGAGTTGTGTACAACTAAGCTTCTGTCATTGATTAAAATTGTATGTAAACTGTGTTATGTGTCTTCTTAGAAAATTCGGTGCATCACCATAGAGATAGTGTTTTCATTAGTTTTAGTGTTTTTCTCCTTCTCCCTTTCCCTTTACAGAATCAGTAGCTTAGGTGACACCAAAGGAAGTCGGCCTTCTCTAGAGGTTCATTTCAACTTCAGGTGACCCACAGCCTTGAAATGATCCCATGTTTCTCTAGAAAGCTTAGTTTTCATAACTTGGCATAGGGTGCAATTTTTAGAGACAATAGTTTTGGCACGCCCGGTGGGACAGAGTTAGAAGTAAAATTATTGAGCCTTGTTGTTTTGATGTGCTGACAGTAAGCTAATAGCCTTTTAGAGGTCATTTTCAAGCATATCTGGCAACTCTGCGTGGAGGAAAGGATCAATGTGCTTATTTATATGAGAAAAATAGAAACTAGAAGTTTGAAAGCTGTAGAGTTTCTACAAGTATCTCCTCCAAGAAGAAAAGGGAGAACTCTCAAAAGTACTGTTCCTTCTCCTATATTTCAGTCGACACCACCTAGTGTTATTCACAAAACACTATTTTCATATGGAAGGAGAAGAAGGAACCCTCAAGTCAAGCATTCAGCATCTCCTACTCTTAGAACAGAACTTTCTACCTCCTCATTAGGGGCTTTCAATTGTTCAACATATAATATTTATGCTACAGAAAATACCTCTCAACCAAGTCCAAGTTCTGCTTCAGCAAGCATACCAATGCATTCCAGCTCAATGGCAGTGCCAAGGGCCTTTTCTTTCGTACCATTTAACCAGGGTAGTCCCCTTAATCTGGCACAACATGATGATATTCCATTAGCAGCGTTAAAAGGGTTACCAGAGTTTACTGGAGAAGGACAAGTACCTTTTGAGCATATCAGAGATGTGGCAGCATTGTGCAATGTGCATCATGTGACACAGGAAAATGTAGATGTGAGATTGTTGGCTGCATCTTTCAAGAAGAAGGCGTTGAAATGGTTTAGAAGCTTGCCAGTGGGTTCTATAAGAACATGGGATGAGCTTGGTGATGCGTTTACCATATTTTTTGAGGAAAAATCTAATCACCTGTCTTTGGTAGAGCAGTTAACAACCATCAAAAGAGCCCCATAAGAACAAATGGCAGATTTCAATATCTGATTTCAAAAGACTTGGAACAGAATACCTGCTACAGTAAGGCCTTCTGCTGATTATGCTTTTTTATACTATTTGAAAAGTTTAAATAGTGATATCTTAGTCATGATACAGTCCATGGGCGGTGTTTCTTTACCTCAGGCCTATAGCATAGCTATTAAGTCAGAAAATAACCTCATTCAGGTGTGCAAGTTATCACCTAGGCCACATATGCCCTATTTCCCTGAAATTCAATTAGATATGCCATTGCAAATGCCATTTTTAGCCCCTTTACCTGCTTTTCTAGCATTACCCATTGTTGTGAGCCAGGGAGCATCAATTGCAGGACCATCAAGTGAATTGCAAGAGATTAAGTCTAGTCAGCATAAGATAGAAAGCATTTTACAAACTATGGGGAATGAGTTGACTAGCATAAAGAAACAAAATCAAGGGGCAAGGCCGAACCAACAGCAAGGTCAGAATGCAAACCAGTCCTATCAAAATCAGGGGTATCAGTATCAGCAAAATAGACAACCCTATCAAGGTGGTTATCAGAGACAAAATGTTAATCAGAGACCATTCCAATCTTATAATCCAGCTCCTCTTAACGCTGCAAATCTGATGAAGGATATGGTTCCAGCTTAGAATAACTTTGTGATACAAAATGAATGGTGTCATTCATGTAATCAAGCACATAACCTAGCCTCATGCTCAAATGGGGTAGTTAATCAGGCATTTATGGTCCAAAATGCTGTCAATCCACAGCTAGATACACCTGCTAATATACCTGAGCAACAACTGGATATACATTTTAATGAGACTGCATTTTTACATTGGAAAAGTGAAGAGTTATGTGGTGTGAATGTTGATTAAGCAATTGCAGCCAATACATGAGCTAAGAAAAGAGCTCTAGAGGTGGAGCAATCAGCTAATAAAAACAAGGGGCCTGCAACTATAGAAGCATCACCCACACCTATTCTAAATATACCAAAAAGAACTATTGTCTTACCGATCAATGAGCAGCCTCACAAGAATAAGGAACCGGTTGCTACTAAAGTACATCAGAAGACACCTTTAACTGCACCTTATAATATTGTGGATAGCATGAAAAAGATGAGTGTGAATATGACCATGTGGGACTCCTTAAGCATTCCAGGACAGGCTGATCTGCTTAAAAGGGCATTATTTGAAGAGATAAATCCTAAACAAGTTGCTGTTGATTCCCAAAGAGTTGTGATGGCTAATGATGATCAAGAGAAAGTTGCTAATCCTAGTAGCAAAAGGGAATCTATGATTCAAGGTAAGAACGTGAGACCTCCTTCGTTCTATGTTTCATTGATTATGGGAAAAAAATTAGTGCATAATTGTATGGTAGATAGTGGTGCTACCTGTTCTGTCATGCCCAAGCAAGTAGTTGATTAGTTAGGTTTAAAGTATGAACCTTTAGAAAAGGGAGTAGTCCAGTTGGATGGCTCATCTGTTAATACAGTGGGTCTTATCAAAGATGCTAGCTTAACTCTGCATGCTTGCCCTAATTTTTCAATTTCCCTAGACATTTATGTGACAGATGTGCCTCCATATTATGGGTTATGTTTGTCAAGGGATTTTACGGCTAAAATAGGGGGATACCTTTCATCTGACTGGTCTCACATGTTATTTCGTACTAGATATGGAACTAGAGTAACCATTAAGTCTGAGTTACTTGCAAAAGACAATATAGAACCCTATATACCTAGTGCGATAAATGCCAATTGCATAATTTTTGAACAAGATGAGCATGCTGTTGTCTTCAATCCTCACATTGTTGTTAATGACATTCCTCATATACTCATAGATGAGTGGGAAACAGGCCAAACTTCTAATGCTAAGAGTGGCTTGGTGTCAGATGTTGGTATGGGTAACTACATGTTTCAAGAAGTTGATATAGTGATGCCTAACTTGGTTAAGAGGCCAGGGAATGTTTGTGATCAGCAAGATGAAGTTTGGAAAATGTTTTTTGATGGCTCAAGGAGCAGACATGGCACTAGTGGGGGTTCATTATTGGTTTCCCCAAGAGCTGAAAGATATTATGCGGCCTTTAGGTTTGTGTTTTCATGCACTAATAACACAGTAGAATATGAAGGTCTCATTCAAGGGCTGGAATGGGCAAGGAAACGTGGAATTAAGTGTTTGAGGGTGCATGGGGACAGTGAATTGGTAGTAAATTAGGTTAGAGGCCAGAATTTTGTTAAAAATAATGTCCTTAAATTGTATAAGCATAGGGTTTGGGACCTCATTGAGGATTTTGAGGCTTTCAATATCATTTCAATTCCAAGAAATCATAATCAGCATGCTGATAGATTAGCAGCTGTGGGGGCTCAGTTTGATATTCTAAACAGCATAAGCAAGGAGTCTGATCAGTAGCATATCAAGGTTATTATCAGGCCTTCCGTGCCCGATAACAATGTTAACTGGCAGGTCTTCAAGAGCGATGAGCAGATTCTGTAGTTTCTACTTGAAGAAGACGTGTTTGCAGTATCAAACCAGGAGAGAATTAAATAGCAGTATGGAGACCAAGTACTGCAATTAAAGAACAAGTTGTCTAAGGGTCTGGTTACCTTAGAAAGTATTTTTAACTCTGATGATCAGGCTAAAAGTAACAAAGCCAATTTACTAGTTCAGCAAGATCATTATGAGGACTTAGAAATTGCACCCAAGAGAAGCCTCAAGATAGGGAAAATAAACACTGCTGTTGAAAAGAAGTCTTTTCTGCAATTATTCCAATAACTCATTGACATACTCGCTTGGGAATATAGAGATTTGAAGGGATTTGATCCACTTCTTGTACGGTATACAATAGAATTGGAGCCAACAACCAAGCCCATAAGGCAAAAACAGAGGCCAGTTAATCCCAAACTGGAGCCACTAATGCAGAAAGAGGTCTTCAGACTTATAGAAAGTGAGATTATCTTTCCCATCAAGTATACTAGCTGGGTTGCAAATCTAGTTCTTGTCAGGAAGAAAGACAGAGAGCTTAGATTATGTGTAGACTTCAGATATTTGAACAAATCTTCATTGAAGGATAGGCACCCTCTTTCATCTATGGAGCAGATTCTCCAATGTGTGTCAGGTTCTGAACATTTTTCTTTACCGGATGGGTATTCTGGTTATAACTAGATTTTGGTAAGGGAAGAAGATCAATTTAAAACTGCCTTCACTACAAAGTGGGGCACAATGGCATATAGGAAAATGCCATTTAGTTTGTCTAACGTTGGAGAAACCTTTCAAAAGACTATGGACATGGCCTTTAGCAACTTAATGTATAAGTTTGTTTTAGTATATCTTGATGACATCACTGTGTATTCCAAGAAGATAGCAGATCACATTGACCATTTGAGGAAAAATTTTGAACGTTGTCGAGAGTTTGGTATATCATTGAACCCCAAGAAATGTGTTTTCTCTGTCCATGAAAGAAATCTTCTCGGTTATGTAGTGTTTAGGAAGGGAATCACAGTGGATCCTAAAAGAGTGGCAACAATCTTAGAGCTGCCTTTACCTCCGCATAAGAAAGGACTTCAAAGTTTCATTGGTCATATTAATTTTGTCAAAAAATTTCTTCCTAATATAGCAACCTTACTGAAACCCCTTATGGCTATGTTAAAAAAGAATGCAGAGTTCAGATGGACCCGAGAAGCAAGGGACAGTTTTCAAAAGATCAAGGAGGTGCTAGCTTCAGCCCCAACATTAGTCAACCCAGATTTCAGTAAGGATTTTACCTTGTATGCTTTTGGTAGTTTTGATGTAATCTCTACAATCTTGGTGCAAAAAGGTGTAGAAGGGTTGGAGCAGCCCATTGCTTTTTTCAGTAAAGGTATGGAAGACTATGAGCAGAAGTATACCTTCATAGAAAAACATGTGCTGGCTGTTGTGAAAAGTTTGAAGAAATTTAGACATCTATTATCTCATAACAAAATTCATCTTCTAGTGGCACATTCCAACGTAAAGGAATTCTTACTCAGTAAAGATCTAAGTGAAAAATGGGTTGGATGGATCACAAGAGTTATGGATTATGATGTGGATATCCAGGTCACTAAATTGGTAAGGGATAAGGGTTTATGCAAGCAACTAGCTAATGAAGACTTCTCAACAGTAAAGGATCAACAAGACTTAGTTTTGGTCAATGTTGGGACAGCAGGTGATGAAGCTACCAGCTGGTTGCAAGAAATGTCGCATTTCTTGAGAGCCAGGGAATGTCCACCTAATCTGAACAGAACAAAGAGGAGGTACTATTGACTTCATTCTATTCCCTTCGTCTTGATTGATGATGTGTTGTATAGGAAAGATCACAGTGGAGTGTTGCTCAGGTGTATTGATAATGATCAAGTGGGTCAATGACTACATGAGTTCCATGATGGACCCTTTGGAGGTCACTACACTGCAAGGACAATAGCCTATAATATTTTAAGAGCAGGATATTATTGGTCTGACTTGTTCAAGGATGCACATACATATGTCAGAAGATGTTCCAAATGTGCCTTGTTTTCAGGCAAAGAAAAGCTTGTTGCTTTGCCATTGCAACCAATTCAGATAGAGCAGCCATTTATGAAGTGGGGAATTGACTTCATAGGGGCAATTAACCCACCCTCAAGTGCAAGCCATTTGTGGATTATCACAGCAATAGATTACTTTACATGATGGACATAAGCTTTTCCTCTGAAGGAAGCTAATGAAATAGCAGTATTGAATTTTTATGAAGACCTGGTTTGCAGATTTGGAGTCCTAGATTCTATAATTTCTAACAATGCCCTGGCATTTGTTGGTTTGAAGGTCGCTAATTGGGCATTAAGGAATGGTATTTACTTGAACACGAGCTCCAACTATTATCCTCAGGGAAATGGACTTGCAAAGTCCACTAATAAAAATTTGATTAACATTATCAAGAGGATGCTTCAAAGCAATCAAAGGGATTGGCATGCTAGGCTAAAAACTGCTCTTTGGGTAGACAGAATCACCCCTAAGAAAGTGATTGGGAACTCACCTTACATGTTGGTGTACGGTAAGGAAGCAAAATTACCTATCTATACTGAGTTGCCCACCTTGGACATTGCCAGTCAACTGGTCCTGTTTGAACAGACTAACCCACTTGCCTTAAGATATACTCAGCTGATGGAGTTAGAAGAAGCTAGTAATAAGGCTATGAAGAACATGGAACGTCAGCAAATCCTAACGAAGATAGCATTTGATAAGAAAACTAGACCAAGAGTTTTCATGGTGGGAGATCTTGTGCTAAAATGGGATGTTCTTAAAACCAAGTCAGGCCATCACACCAAGTTTGATAACATGTGGACGGGTCCATTTATTGTTAAAGACTGCAAAGAACACAATGCTTACCAACTAGCCACAACTGAGGGTGAAGTGCTTCCTATCCTAGTCAATGGGATACACCTCAAGCCTTGTTTTGAGGTTTGATAAATTCTTCCATTGTACATATTAGGTTAGGTTTTATGTTTCCCCTAAGTGTCATTTCAACACAGTAAATAGCTTCTCTTTAGTTTCTCATGTTTTGTCGTTTTGGTAACCTGTTGTGTTCTAAGAGTCTCAAGCGAGTTGCAACCATGTGCAACTATTTTTTATTTTATTTTTTTGAGTTTTCCTAACGACTCCATGCCCAATGGATAGGCCTGGGCTACTGGTCTGCTTGTTTAGCAAGGAAACATCCAGCAAAGGTCGCCAAAAATGTTACCCATTTTTCACCTATGGGCTTAATCAGGTAGGGTAACCCATGCTTTCAGAGTTTCTTGAAAACCAAATGGACGAACACTTGCATCAGGATTGTTTTCTTTTCTAACTTGTTTTCTTCTTGTGCAGATGTAGGGAAAAAATTAAGTTTTAATTCGGCACGTGGATTAAATGTGGCTCCCACAAGGGTTGAGCCCAGTGTGCAAATGTTCATTTTTATTGGGGGGTCCTCCCTTTTGTTTTTTTCCTTGCTTTCCTCCTTTCCCTTGTGTTCTCCTTACGCCCTTTTTCTTTTTGTTTTGTCGAAGGCGGGGTCGGGACCGAATCCGAACTAGGAACTTTCTGAAGGTTCCATTTCCTCTTTCCATTTCGATTCTGGCCCTAGTTCCACTCGTTCTTCTTTCCTTTTCTTCGTAGCCTATGATCGAGGGATGTCTCCTCCCACTTGGTTCCCCCTTATGTTTTTCCTTTTTCCTTTCTTCCTCATTTGTTGCTGGGGGTGGGATCGAAACGGAATCCAAACTTGAAACTTCGGGAAAGTTTCAGGTCTGGATTTAGTTTTGGTTCCGGTTTCGCTCACTCTTTGTTTTTCCCCCGTTCTGGCCCCAATCCCAGTTCTGCCAGGATTCATTTTTTTTTACTTCTCACTCTAGTTCTTGTTCGGTTCTCATCCCGACTCTGACTCCGCCAAGGGGTCCAAGCTCAGGGAAAGTGGGGGAGCTCGTTGTAATCTCTCGCTAACTTCCCAATGTCTCACCGAAAGAAATGTAGAGCTCGGTAGCATGGAGTGCATTCGGGGTGACATCAATAAACTCTCGCCGATAGAAGATGAGGAAAGCTCGCTGAGGTAGTTTTGCTTTCTACATGAAGTCTTGCTGACAATTAGGTGGGTTCTCCATGACATTTTGCTTTTGTCTGAAGGTTTTGCTGACTCGTGGTCTCGGCCAAAGGAAGTAATTTCGCCATGATGTCTTGGCGAAGGAATTATGTCTCACTGATAGAATGGTGGGTCTCGGGGTAGCGTTTTGCTTTCAGTAAGATCTCTCACCGACACTCGGGAGTCTTTCTGACAGATGAAGAAGCCTCAGCAGGAGATGATGGTTTCAGCGAAGGATGGAGGAATCATCGTGATGTCTTGGCGAAGGCGTTATGTCTCGGTTATGTCTCGCCAAAAGATAAAGGGGGTCTCGATATGTGTTTTTCCTTCGGCAAGAGTCTCGCTAACAACAAAAAGACCTCGCCGAGAAAGTTTGACATCGACATAAGGTCTTGCTAATATAAAGATGTCTCCCTGATAGAAAAAAGACCTTGTCAAAGAAAGTCTAGCCTTCGGCATAAGGTCTTAGCGAAGTAAAGCGGCATCAGCATGGCAATTGGATTTTGTCGTGAGGTCTCGCCGACCCAGGAATGTCTTGGCGACGAAAGAAAGTGAGCTCGGGGAGCAAAAGGAAAGATCGACAAGAGGTCTCGCCGACAGTAAGGAGTTTGGCCGATAACTAAATGGGCTCACTGAGAGAAGAAGACTTCACCATGAGGTTCCACCGACTAGCGATTGTCTTGCCAATGGTTTTTTGTGAGCTCGATATGACTCCTGCAGCTCGCCAAAAGGTCTCACCGACTGTCTTGTGCTACACTGATAATTGATAAAAGCAACATAATCACATCGGGGAGACACGATTAGTGTCTCACCGACATGCGATGCCATTCGAACAACTTTTGACTTCCTGAAGAATCTATGTGGAGTATGCTTAACCAATCAGAGAAAGCTAAAAGCAAGTCATGGCAGTCTGACCAAGATGAAGAAAATCAACAGGATGAAAAGCAACATGTATCTGTTCTGAGCTCAGGAGCATTCAAAGCACTCGGCAGGGAGGTTCAAAGATGGACACGAAGATCAGAAGTGAATGTTGTAGCTGCAAAAGATCTAAAGGCTTCTCTAGGGAATGACTCTTCACCGACATGGACAACAAGGACATGCAGGAATGCAGCATTAATTTCATCAAAAGATCTAAGGGAAGATCTTTATGAGCTTGATATTTTGTAAGCCCTAGGGGTCGACACACTTTTGTATATAAGGCATTTTTGCCTTTTTTGTAGTAGTTCTTGCATATTTTCTGATTTGTGACTTCTGATAGTCCTTAGAGGAGAATACTGAGTTTTGTAACTCATGGCAGACATGTATATCAGTGTCCACCATTGAAATCAATGAGTATAAGTACTTTACCTTTTCAATCTCTCTATTAAATTGTGTGCATTCGTATAATTGATGAAACTACTTGTGAAACTGTATAATTCCTTGTGGTTATGTCTTATTTCAGCACCTTTCTATAGAGAAATATGTATTTTTGCAGGTTGTGAGATGTGTTCAAAGTGCAGTATTCTCTAGTTGTGAAGTTATCCCTTCCTTCTAGGAGTGTAGCCATATGAACCTTTTCATGAAATGTTTATGTAGAAAACGTATTTGATTGAGTTGTGTACAACTAAGCTTCTGTCATTGATTAAAATTGTGTGTAAACTATGTTATGTGTCTTCTTAGAAAATTTGGTGCATCACCATAGAGATAGTGTTTTCATTAGTTTTAGTGTTTTTCTCCTTCTCCCTTTCCCTTTACAGAATTAATAGCTTAGGTGACACCAAAGGAAGTCGGCCTTCTCCAGAGGTTCATTTCAACTTCAGGTGACCCATAGCCTTGAAATGATCCCATGTTTCTCTAGAAAGCTTAGTTTTCATAACATGGCATAGGGTGCAATTTTTAGAGACAACAAGTATAGAGGACCAAAGGAAGGTATTGATGGAGTATCACTTTTATATTAGTGATGATTGCACACATTCTCCAAATTTCATGCAAGGTTGCTTCCAGATGTTCTACAGTGATTTGGCTCAGAGGGGCATAGCATATGGTCAACATATAATATGGTCGGATAACTGTGTAGCACAGTTAAAGAACTTGCACATGTTCTACTGGTTGTACAGGATGCATCTCACTACAGGTGTTCAGCATATGTGGAACTTTTTTGAGGTCGGGAATGGAAAGGGGGAGCATGATGGTGCAGGAGCATGCGTGAAAAGAGCATTAGCACGAGAAGAGTTAAAGTATAAAGATAGTGCAAAGTTGACAAATGCAAGATCAATCGTCAAGTGGTGTAAGGCTTTGATTGGTCTAGGCAATGAAGGTACATCTTCAGTTCGTAGATTTTTTTGGTTGATGGATGATACTATAATTACACCATATGAGGATTGTTGTACACTAACAGGATCGGGTGAGCTACACTCTTTCTTTAGCTCAAATGCAATTTCATGGAGTATCAATACATGGAAGATGGCATGCTTTTTTTCATGTACAATGCAAGCCTAGAATGATTGTGAGTTAGGGGAGTGGGTTGACAAATGGTTGACAAGTTATCTTATCCCACTTCACATGTATCACCCTCTGATGGCATTGGAACTATTACAAATGGAATCATTGGTCAACTTTGACCATGTATCATATCTAGTTCAACTAGGTAATATATCTACTTGATTAGTTTTTGAAATTCCATATTATTATCTTACTTTGTACTGTATTCATAATGTTGACTAATTTCAAGAGATTTGTTGCACATATCAATGCAGGGAATGTTTATGCAGCTATTGCAGATGAAGACAATGAAGAGGGAATGGACTATTACTTGTGTTTTTGTGTTGAGGCCAAAAATAAATTGGAGGCCCTAGTTATAGATGGAGAAAACATTGAATACCCTATAGGCTTAGTTGTTATTGGAATGTGACTTAGAAGGTACCCACATAAGAGTGTTAAACATTGGTTGTTTCAGGACTTTGACGCACATCTTAAGATTCTTCATTACTCAAAACTTGTCATGGCTTCCAATGTTCGTTTGACCAAATATGGGGGTAGACCTTTGAACAAAACCTTGTGGAAGGTTCGTGAGTCTGACCATGAGGCAATACTTGACACAATAAAGAGTAGAGCATACTTGGATGGTTCATTGGATTAATTTGTAAGTATATGCACATTGGTTCTTATTAATTTATACTTGTATGCACATTAATTTGTTTGATGCCAATGCTATCATCTTCTTTTATTTTTCCCATTTGTAAGTAACCTGTTAAACATTGATTGTTGTCCCCTTCCATAAAATTTAGATTTATGAGCCATCCAAGAGAATCTCATCTAGAAAAGCAATGCAACATCCTTATTTTGATGATCTTGACAAATCTCAATTATGATTTAAATCCATTAAAAAAGTGTGTGCGAAGCTTGGTGAGGGAATTTCAAGTTATTCATTTGAAGTTAACCTTATCATGAGCACCTATGATGTAGACATTATAAAAGAATCTCGAATTTCAAGTTATTCTATTCATGAGAGGTGTTGTGTGCAATAGGTATCTTGGAACTCCTAGTGAAGATGTATGACTAGGAGTGACTAATTTGAGAGACTAGTATGCCTATCTATAAGTTCCTTCCATCTATTTTCATTTCATTTCCATTTTGGATGTTCTTTCTTTTTCTTCTTTTACCTTGTGTATCTGTAAGTAACCTACTAAACATTGATTGGTGTCCCCTTGCAGAAAATGCAAATTTATGAGCCATCCAAGAGAATCTCAGCCAAAAAAGCAATGCAACATCTTTATTTTGATGATCTTGAAAAATCTCAATTATGATTTAAAGCCATTAAAAAAGTGTGTGAAGCTTGGTGAGGGAATTTCAAGTTATTCATTTGAGGTTAACCTTATCATGAGCACCTATGATGTAGACATTATAAAAGCATCTCAAATTTCAAGTTATTTTATTCATGAGAGGTGTTGTGTGCAATAGGTATCTTGGAACTCCCAATGAAGATGTATGAATAGGAGTGACTAAGTTGAGAGACTGGCATGCCTATCTGTAAGTTCCTTCCATCTATTTTCATTTCATTTCTATTTTGGATGCTCTTTCTTTTTCTTCTTTTACTTTGTGTATCTGTAAGTAAACTACTAAAAATTGATTGGTCACTCCTTGTAGAAAATTTTGATTTATGATCCATCGAAGAGAATCTCATCCAAAATAGCAATGCAACATCCTTATTTTGATGATCTTTACAAATCTCAATTCTAATTTGAAGCCATTATAAAAGAGCATGTGAAGCTCTGCAAGGGAATCTCAAGTTACTCATTTGAAGTTAACCTCATAATGAGCACCTATGATGTAGACATTATAAGAGAATTTTGAATGTATGAGTGACATTGTAAAATATTTGTGAGAACAGAGTACCTAAGGCATTGTGATGAGATTTACTTAAATATTAAAATTTGGTGCAAGGGCACCAAGGTTATTGAGCAAATTTGGTTCATGGAAGTCTTAAGTTAGTTTTGTGTGGTGAGTTTTGTCAATTGAATAAGGTAATATTAGACCAATTTATAATATAATAAGTCATGTTTGTTGGTTTTGGGTTCATTTTGGATTTCATGTTGCATATTTGTCAAAATGATGTAAAATTGCAAAAATTGAAAAGTAGTCAATGTGAAAAAAGTGCAAAAAAATGTAAACTTGAAGTGATTCTGATAAAAATACAGGGAGCCAATCAACTCACTTCCAAAGTATAAAATGATTTCAACCTCCTTCCTTCCCTCAAAACTCGATATTGGCTTATTTTCAACTTTTCACCCAATCACTCTTGTAGGTCTACAGACCTATTTTTCCCACCTTAACTCTTAGAGTTCCTTAACAACCTCTGCAAAAAACCACCATTTTAGGTACCCATTTAAGCCTCCTTCAACATACATCAAACCCTCATAAGACTCTTCTAGATCAACTTTCACAAAACAAGCAAGCTACGTTGTCCACAAGGCTAATTAGGCCAAATTAAAAAAGCAACCCCCCTTTATTCTTCCTATCACATGCAAAACACCATTGGGTAGCATTAACTAGTCTTTCAAACCACCAATTCCTCCACTTTTAGGGTGTGATAAGCCATCTAACATAACAAACCCCAAAACCCTCATCTTTCACAAGTTAGGCAAGGGTTTATTAAAAACCCATACTCCAAACCTTCCCATAGCTAACCAAAGCCTAAAAAACCTTCAAAAAGGTCTAAAAATGCTTAAAAATTCAAGAGATATCACTGCCCACAAATATTTCTTCAAACCCTAGCACTAAACCACCATTTTCCACTAAAAAATGCACCATTTGACATCTAGGGCATCACCTAAAAGCCCTCTATTTGTATCCCTTGCACACAAAAATTTGCACACATGTTTTATAACCCTAACTAAGCCTTTCTATCGAGTTACAGAAGCATACAATGGGTGGCAGGCTTAATATGACATTTTAATGCAATCAAAACCCTTAAAACAGGGTATACAGACCGACCCTCAGTAATTGGCTTCTAAAATGGACAAAATCACTTGAAATCCAACCAAAACAAAACTAAAATGGATTTAAGTCTGCTTCCCACCGAATTCCATTGAAAATAGAGCACAATCACCTTGTACGGAACCGTACAATTCAAGGAAGCATCAAATTTCTAGTAAAAATATAGAAAATTGCAAGGAAACAATTAATTTTATTGATCTTCTTCTAAGTACAGCATCTCGAACCTCAAACTTGAACCAAAAGTTGTGGATTTATGCTAGGAATGGTACATTTATGCTAGGTATGGTCCCCTTTCACACCCAAACATGCGGAATCGCTCCGAGCTACATTCAACTGGCTTGATCCCTTAAGGGTACAAAATGCAAAAAGGTAGCAATCTTTGACGGGGTATTACTCAAAAATTGTGGTGCTTACAAAATATCTTTCTGAACCTACGAGATCACATTGGGCCTCTCTACAATAACCTCTCTCAGTTTTTGTTAGCTTAGAGTGGATTTCTCGTGGTGTCCAATTTTCACTTGATAGAAAAGTGTCAAATGCAAGCAATGCAAAGTTGCAAAGTGGTGCAACTTTCGTTCTATAACTTGTGTGACCAAAAGGACTATTCCAACGCATCCAAATAGGTATTTTTACGCTAGGAATGGTCTTTTTTCACACCCAAACATGCCGAATCTCTTTGAGCTACATTCAACCAGATAGATCCATTAAGGGTCCAAAGTACAAAATGGCTACAAACTTCAACACATTGTTATTCGAATACCGTGATGCTTAGAAACTTCTCATCTAATCCTATGGGATTGTGTTGGACCCCTCTATAATAACCTCTCTTGGGTTTCACTATCTTAGAGGCATTTTCCCCTGGTGGCAAATTTTCACTTAGGGAAAAACTTGTCAAATGCAAGTAGTTGAAAGTTGCAAAGTGGTGCAACTTTCATTCTACAGCTCGCATGACCAAACGAAATATTGCAATGCATCTAAATGGGTATGTTTATGTTAAGCATGGTCCTCTTTCATACCCAAACACGCATAATTACCCTGAGCTACATTCAACTAGATCGATCCCTTGAGGGTCCAATGTGCAAAATGGTTGCAAAATTTAGCATGTTGTTACTCAGATATTGTGATGCTTAGAAACTTTTCGTCTAATCCTATGGGATTGCATTAGGGCCCTCTACAATAACCTCTCTCAATTTTTTCTATCTTGGAGGAATTTTCTTGTGGTGGTGAATTTTCACTTGGGAAAAAAATTGTCAAATGCGAGTAGTTGAAAGTTGCAAAGTGGTGCAACTTTTGTTTTGCAGCTCATGTGACCAAAAAATTGTTCTAATACATCCTAATATGTATGTTTCTATTAGGCATGGTCCTCTTTCACACCCAAACATGCGGAATCACTCTGAGCTATGTTCAACTAGATCAATCCCTTAAGGGTCCAAAGTGCAAAATGGTTGCAAACTTCAACATATTGTTACTTCGATACCATGATGCTTAGAAACTTCTTGTCTGATCTTATGGGATCATGTTGGGCCCCTCTACAATAACCTCTCAATTTTTTCTATCTCAAAGGCATTTTTCCGTGGTGGCGAATTTTCACTTGGGGAAAAAGTTGTCAAATGCAAGTAGTTGAAAGTTGCAAGGTGGTGCAACTTTCATTCTACAACTCATGTGACCAAATGGATTGTTCCAACATGTCCAAATAGGTGCTTTTATGCTAGGAATGGTTCTCTTTCATACCCAAACACATGGAATCACTTTAAGCTACATTCAACCAGATCAATCCCTTAAGGGTCCAAAGTGCAAAATGGCTACAAACTTTAGCATTTTGTTACTCAGATACTATGACACTTAGAAACTTCTTGTTTGATCCTATGGGATCGATTTGGGCCCTTCTACAATAATCTCACTCATTTTTTGCTATCTCAGAGGCATTTTCCCATGGTGGCAAATTTTCACTTGGGGAAAAAGTTGTCAAATGCAAGTAGATGAAAGTTGCAAAGTGGTGCAACTTTCGTTCTGCAAGTGTGAGAAAATGGACTATTCCAAAAAATCCAAATGGGTACGTTTACACTATACATGGTCCTCTTTCACACCCAAACATCTGGAATCACTCTGAGCTATCTTCAATCGAGTTGATCCCTTAAGGGTCCAAAGTGCAAAAGTGAAGCAATCTTTGATGGGCTATCACTTGGAAACTATGATGCTTACAAACTCTCTATTTGAGCCTACAGGATCGCGTTGGGCCCCTCTATAATAACCTCTCTCAATTTTTGTTATTTCAGATTCAGTTTCCTGTGGTGTCCAATTTTCACTTGATGGAAAAAGTGTCAAATGCAAACAGTGTAAAGTTGCAAAGTGGTGCAACTTTCATTTTGCAATTTGTGTGACCAAAAAAATTACTCCAACACATCCTGATAGGTACATTTATGCTAGGCATGGTCCTTTTTCGCACCCAAACACACAAAATTTCTCCAAGCTACATTCAACAGGCGTGATCCCTTATGATGGCATGCAAAACAATCAAAAGAGAAACATACACACGACTATTGAAAAGTCCAAGTTTTCCACACAAAAAGTGTATGATCATTGAAAACATGAATTTAGTGGTTGTTGAAGAGTTTAAAGGAGAATATCAATCAAATATCTTTGTTTCTTTGTTCATTTATGTGCATTTTCTTCATTTCCACCCTGTGTACGGGTCCATACAATAGGAGTTTTCTCTAAGATGATCTAGATTTGTTGTAGAATGGTTTTATCTTTGATTAGAATCCATTCTTGTGGAATTCTATTAAGTTCCAAACAACTTAGAAGTAGATTTTTGAAATAGGTCTGAACTTGCTCATATAAGGGTTTCAGTGTAATATGTTAAAATAAGCCATTCCACCTATTGTTTTGGTTGTGTCTCAGTGGAATGGGCCTAATGTAAGTAGGATAGGGAGTAGGAATAAGAAAATAGCATTGTTAAAGGCATTAGAAGAGATTAATAATGTTGCCCTTGTTGAAAATTTAGAATTTAGGCCTTAAAAGCAAGGCTAGAAGAGGTGAAAAGAAATTGTTTGAGAATAAGTTAGAATAGGTTAGAAATAGGGTGAGGTTGTGGATTTTGATGTGTTCAAAAGGTCTACAAGAATAGGGGAGGTCAAAATTATGTTATGGCATGATGCCCTAGTTGGGAAAAGAGGGGTTTTGAATGAAAAAGAGAGGTTTGAGGGAGTGAAAGTGGGTAAAGTCAGGGGACAACATAATTTGGTGGTCAATTAAGTTTGTGTAGGCAGAATGAAGAGTGCTGGAAGAGGTTTTTAGGTTGTATGAGGTTCAGGTTTGGGTTCGGGGGTTCGGTTCATTTTGGGTTCATTAGTACAAAAAACATGTAAAAACAATATATATATATATATGAAGCCTAGAAGCATGAATTATGATTAGAATATCATATAAAATCATATAAAAAACAAAACCACCATAAACTTGAATGTCATTAAAAATATGCATAATAAATATTCATCGTTGAAACTTGAATTGTGGTAGCTTGATATACAGAGTATATTGATGTCAGAGTTCAATTTGTATGATTTTGAAAAAAGAAACCAACTGAGTAGAGTTATCAACATTCTTCAGAAATCATAAGAATTTGTTTAGTACACATTTTGATGTCTTTTTGCAGTCTCAAACATTACTTAGTATCATTGTTACATTGTTCTTGAGAGGTAGCTTAATATAGCTCCACAATACAAAATATGGTTTACCTGTGCAATGTAACAGTGGCATAGGTAGATTGCTCTTTGAAAGAACCAAAGGGTGACTGCACAATTGAAGTGTATAAACACATATTTTTGTAATATCAAGGATACTTTTTGAAACATCCATGCAAAGCTAATATAAAAGGAAAAGTCTTTTGCCTAATCTATATGCAGCCATGCTTTTGACATTGTCAAAAAGAGAAAAACTTCTAGAATGATGCAAAGGAATGGCCAAGCAGTTCTAACTCTTCACATGAGAGAAGAGAGATGTTCGAGAGTACATGAAGTCAGTGAGAACATAAGTGTAATATGTTTTAGTTTGTAGTATTCCTCTATTTCTCTACAGATGTGTGATAAATTCTCAGTTCAATGATGTAGAATAATTTTTGAAAAAAGAAAGTTGTGTCACAGTCCACTTTCAATCCAACAAGATAAAATGAAAGCTCGACCTCTTGGAATGAAAATTGTTTGCAAAACAAATAAATAAGAATGAGGCAGTTAAGGCATTTGAATTGATTTAGAGGTCACTTTTAGGGTTCCCTTAGGCGTGGGTCAAAGTCAAACTCCATAAAACATTAAAAAAATGTTCAAAAAAACACTTTTTGGATGCCTAGGCATGCGAGTTCTATCTTGGTTTGCCTAGGTTCTATCTGGATTCTACTCGGGTTCTCTTGGGTTCTGCTTGGGCGAACCAAACCCAAAAATGAAGGAACCTAGTCAAACCCACAAGCGAACCGAACCAGGACCCGAACCAAGAGTGAACCAAGACCAGAACCAAGGCTAAAATAAAAGAACCCGGTAACATAGATAATGTGTCAATAGTTAACTACTTCATCTACTCTAAATATTATGTTTTGCAAGTGTTGTGAAGATTATGTATCCTTTGCTTAATTGAGTTGTTCCAATCAAAGGATTAAATATATTAGAATCTTTTTATGAATCAATTCATGGAATACCAATTGAAAATGTGTTTTTTTCCTTTTAGATAAAGTTGTTTAGCATCAATCAATTAATATTCAATACAAACCATGAAGGATAGCAATGATCAATGCTAGGGCTAACCAATTAATAAGTATACACATAAATAAGTCAAGCATGTAAATGTGGATAAGGGAAGCACAAGTACTCAAAAACACGTAAGCCTTGAAGTATACACACGAATACATAGTATACATAAATCAATACAAAGTATATGCACGTATACAAGGTATACACATGAAAACACGTAAGTCACAAAGTATACATTGGAACACACGTAAGTCACAAAATATACACATAAATTGTAAAGTATACACTTGAATACACATAACTCATATCTATTGAACCATGAATTTATAATGCAAATATGGACACCATTGATAAAAAATATTTGTATTAACCAAATAGCCATGTACGTATACATCAATATATGTCGATAAAAGTATAAAATATAGGTACAAAATAGCCATATAGGCTTACGAGAATGCCATATAGGCATACAATGTCAAATATATCCAATACAAAATATGTACAAAACTGCCATGTAGGCATACAACAAAGAGCTCTGGAATAAAAAGTCACTGCTCTCCATGCTCTGGAAATAAATTCTTTCCCTTTACTTTTTGATTGGATAGTGATACATTTGTCACTCGTTTGTGTTGTGCTCGAGGAGTGCTCGTGTTGCCTCCTCCTAATGTTTAGTTCTTGGTGAAGTTTTAATTGTTACAATAAGAAGTAAAGACATTAATACATATAAATTACATTATAAAAAATGATACATTTAACAAAATAATCACTTATTTCCATCTGATGATCACTCTCCACAAGGGAAATATTCACATGCCCATGTTGAGGCATGCTCAATCCTTGTATAAACCATCCAAATAGAAATTAAACTATGAATCAATAACGGTTTGATTTTTCACTAACTAACATCTATAACAACGAATGTAAATTTAAATTTAGTAATTTGCCTCATACCTCCCCTATTAGAGCCATCGAGGATTCCATAGCAAATGAAACACTGATCTCCATTGCCCTCATCACATTTGGAGGTGTTTTTGCTTGCAACATCTAAAAATAAAACAACAAATTATTCAGTCACAAAAACTACAATAGTGATCCACGTCATGACTTATAATGTATGAGATAATGAACAAAATTTTGAGTACATATTAAACTATATATTTCTGACTATCATGCTTACTATTTTCCCTATCCATATCTTGTTCAAAAGCTTGTGTTTTTAGGCTTTTACCCATAGCAGCAAGCCATTGAACTATTTGATAAAATGCTTTTGTAGACATGTACGATAACTATGGTGGCATAGAGAAGGCAGTGAAGTGTTTGAAAAAATGCCTCAAATAAATGGGGCCTTGTGGTGATGGAATGCCATTACAAACAAATGCACGTCATGGCATTCCATCACCATAAGACCACATTTCTTTCAAGCATTTTTTAGATAGTTCATTGCCTTCTCTATGGTATTATTGCTTACTATTATCCTTTGATATAAAATTTTCCAAGAAACCATAGTTTGTTGGAAAGAACCTATTTTAGGATTTTAGCCATAGTAGCAAGGAAGTGAGTAGTTTGATAAAATACTTTGGTACACATGTATGGAAAATGTAGTATCATAGAAAAGGTGGTGAGTTGTTTGAAGAAATGCCTCGAAGAAATTTGGTCTCATGGTGATGGAATTGTATTCCATCACCATGAGACTGCATTTCTTCAAGGCATTTTTTCAAACTACTAACCGCCTTGTCTATGCTATTGGCATTCCATCACCATGAAACCGCATTTCTTCGAGGCATTTTTTCAAACTACTATTGCCTTGTCTATGCTATTGCTTACTATTATGCTTTGATAGATTTTTTCCAAGCATCCATAGTTTGTTGGAAAGCACCTTTTTTAAGCTTTTAGCCATAGTAGTGAGGAAATGAACTATTTGATAAAATGCTTTGGTAGACATGTATGGAAAATGTGGTAGCATAGAAAAGGCAGTGAGCTGTTTGAAAAAGTGCCTCAAAGAAATTGGGTCTCATGGTGATGGACATCATCGTGAGGCCACATTTCTTTGAGGCATTTTTTCAAAAAAATCATTGCCTTTTCTATGTTATTGCTTACTATTATTCTTTCATATATTCCTTCCAAGCATCCATAGCATAGATAAGGCAGTGAACTATTTGAAAAGATGCCTCAGTAAAAAGAGGTTTCATGGAATACCATGACAAGAAAATGCAATTGAAGCTACTCCTAGACTTATTACTTATGTTATGTGAAGTAATTGCATCACTGCTTATGTTGACTTTCTAAACAAGTATATTGTAGTTGAAATTTTGTCATCTATCAACATCTAGTTATTAGTTATGGAATTTGAAGTAATGCTTTGAGTTTGAATGATGTGCAATGCAATGTAATCAATGATATGAATATAAACTACACAAATATATTAAGTACAATTAATTAGTTAAACTCTTTATTCTATTACCTGCATGAAGGTTTGACTAAATCCACTAGCACCGAGAGGTGTTCCCTCGAAACCTCCAATATTAGCCTATTCAACATCCAAAATAACATAGTAAAATACCATTCGTAAAACAATGCTATTAACATGTAATAAATTTATAATTATTTACTAGTTACATACCCCACTGATAGGTGTACTGCAAAAATGAGTAGGTGTAGGGCTGGTGTATCCAATATCAACACTATGACCCTACAATTTCATTAAAATCATAAAACTAAATTAGTTAATCTTGCATTTCAAATCAAAATTTAATAAATTTAATTTAATGAACATGCTAACTTTTACCTGAGTATTAATGTCATAAGCGTCATGCAAAATGCTAGCTGCCCTCTCCATCTCCATAGTTGCAGACGGATCTTGCGCAGTAGCCTCTTGAGTGTCAGTGGGGTCATATGAACAAGTCGCCCCGCAAGATTGACACACATGGGATTGAAGCCCACCACTTGAAGACTCCCTTGGATGGTGTTGTAGAAGAGGTTTGGCATGTTGGATGACACTTTGGGTTAAAGAGCTAATGTCCTGCAAAATCTCTACATTAGCACTCTTTCGCGACATAAGGGATGCTGATGTGCTCATGAGGTGGCCTAGTGAGAGGTCATCTCCCTTGTCATGTAGGATCATGTTATGCACCTGGTTTATCTTGTGCCAACCCCCTACCTCTCCCCTGAAAGTCCCTCATATAAAAATAATTTGGGATTTTGTTCAAGATGAACTCAACGTACAGTTTCCTAAGGAAATACTATGGGACTTCACAATTGTTGCATGGTGGGTCATCAAAAACCATGTACCACCTATCCCAAAAATAGTTCCTAATCTCTTGGTGGTGGAACCAATGAATAGGAAACCTCTTCGCATTGAGGGAGAGATTTCCATTTGACCGTGGGTCAATGAATAATGCACACAAATCACCTTTTGTAATTGTTAAATCTTTTACTTCTTTATATGATAATTTATATTGGTAAAAATCCCTAGCTTCCTGCCTCCTATCCTGCAACCAGTGAAGTTGACAGGGTCATTCTTTTCACAATTGAATTGTTTGGATCATTCAACCTACTAATTAAATCCTTAATTTGTTTTTTATCTCAATTTCACCATTAAATTTTGTTGAGTACCAAGAGGGTATTGAGGGATTGGTGGAGTTTTTTGTTATGGTTGAGAATTTTATTCCTCTTGTTTTTGTTGTGCTTGTTGAGGATTTTGAGTAGGGTTTGCAGGTTGATTAGCATCTCCTACAAATTCAAAAAAATAAATATCCAATACAACCTAAAACTAACAATTCAAAACAAAAAAACAAACAATCCTTACCTCTCAGACCTTCTCGACATGGTGACATCCTAGTGATGAAACAACAATCGTTGATGAATATTTTTGCAAAATAGCTCCTCCTAGAATGCGAGCGCAGAATATTGGGGTTTTTAGCCGTAGGCAACAAAAAAAATACAGTGAGAAGTGAAAATGAATCCGTTCTTTTTTTTTTTGCTTTTAACATGTCATAACGTGAGTGTGTTATAACCTGCTCACGTTATGGGCTTGTGGTGGTCGAGCCTCAAGCTTGACACACCAAGCCATAATAACATGCTTGTTTTATGAGTTTTCAAAAAAAAATAAAAAAAAGTGGCCACAAATTGGCTACCCATCTTCATGCACCCGCCCACATAACATAATTAATACACTTTCAAACTTCTACTTTGTCTGATACTTTTTGCAATTTTAACCAATCTTTGTGAACATTTCCAATATTATCATAAATTAATTTGGTGTACCCATTGCACACCATACTTGCAATTTCTAGTATTACATCTAATTGTAGGAAACATAAATTGTCAAAGTGTAAGGTTGTCTTATCACACAATTAATACGAAGGTAGAGATGGAATCAAGTTCGTAAGCTTATTTTCGAAGACCTTGAATGTTCCCAATTGGGTGAAGAGAGAAAAAGAGGTCAAGATGGGGCCTTCCAAAAAAAATCTAGAAAGATCCAAATTGTGTTGTCCTAAAATGTTGCTTAGGGATGTTAGAATGGAGCCCACTAGTCGATTATACTTCAAATACAACACTGCAAGTAGATAGTCGAAAATAATTTTTTGCATTCATGATTTTTTTTGTGGTGTGAAAGCTAAAATTCCTTCTAGTTTGAAAAGAATCCTTAGTGCTTCATTTCTATTGAGATGAAAATTTTCCTATCCTAGACCCCAACTAATTATTTTCAACATTATTTAGTTGCATCTTTCAAGATTGAATTGATAATTACATATAAGTTATCAAAGGGTATGAATTCAAGAGGTAAAAGCACAAGAATTTCATAAGGAGCCCAGGGTCTAAATCTCCAAGAAACATAATGAAGTGTTAATATTGGGAAAAATAAATAATCCAATTCACTAATTGTCATGCTCAAGCAATCAAAGCATCATGACTTGCATTGGGAAGCCACAGGGAGAAATTTCTAGGATACATGATGAAAGTGTTAAAATTGGATAAAATAAAGAATTCAATATAAGTGCAAGATGTAAAATTAAAACTTACGTAAAGTTACTCTTTTTACCTTTGTTTTAATTCTCCTCCTTGCACTCTTTGTGGAAATGACCTGTTTTGTCACAATTCCAACACCTTTGCCTTGGACTTACCAAGAGACCTAGATCTTCCCAATGGTTTGGATTTACACTATTTTTCTTTTTCTTGCATTTCTCTTTAGGTCTTCCGCAAATAAAAAGGGTTGCCTTAGCCATCTAGGAAGATTTTCTCCACATCTCTTCAGACAACAACGATGCAACTACCTCATCCATCTTGAAATAGTGGTATTACTCCCAATAGAAATTATCAGGTGAACCTACAAGTCCAAAAAAGATCATAACATAAGCACGTAATGATCCTCATATTCAATCTTGTCACCAATAGAACATAGTTGAGCTAGCAATATATTAAAAGCGCTCAGTTGATTTACAATGGACCCTCCATCTTCCATCTTCAAAGAATACAATTTCTTCTATAAGAATAACTTGTTTACTAGGGATTTAGCCTGATAAACATCTCCAAGTTTTTTCCAAAGAGATTTTGCAGTCTTCTCTTCATGAAAATTCAAGAACATGAAATCAATCAAACTTGAAGTCTTATCAAACCCTTGGCTTTCCAATCCATCAGATCCCAATCTTCCTAGGTCATGTTGGCTAGTTTTGTACCAGATATTATAGCCCATAGATCTCTATCCACGAGAATATCCTCCATTTTCAACTTCCATAACTCAAAGTTTATGCCATTGAACTTCTCCATTTAAATTCTATTAGATGTTCTTGCTACCTTTTTCCTACAAGGTCACAAAATACCCTTCTGCAAAACTCCCACTAAAACTAAGATTAGTACAAAAAATACTTCAACCAAACAAAGGAAACAAAGTTGACCAAGCTCTGATACCAACTAAAAGGAAGTTGAGTGCATGGAAGATGCTTCCTATGCACACTAATCAAAGTAGGAGATTAGTTCTAAAAAAATCATAAACACATTTGTAGTTACATATTTAGATGCACATGCATATCATAAACAAATAAACAATGAAAACATTACACATGTAATTTTATGTGGGGAAAACCCTTTCGGGAGGAAAATCACACACTTCAAAACACAACTCAATTATATTATTTGGAAACAACAAAAAAGTTACAATATAATTACATGGATATGCTCTTGTAGGAGTCTTCACACTTCTTGATTCTGGAGTAATTTCAATAGCATAGTAGTACTTCAAAAAATAACAACATATAACTCCAAAATATAAGTGCTCAATATATAGGAGCTTACAATGCATTAATTAAACATTTCTAAAATGCAATTCCCAAGGCTAAATATGTAACATGGAAGGCGCCAAAACCACCACACATGCATAATGATAAGTTTCCACTTGTCAACACATGAAATATTGCAACTACCAATTATCACTAAACTTGCACATGCAAAAATTTTACCTACCAAAATATAATTACACCTCCAAAGCATTCACATTCCATGTAAACTTAACATGAAATATTAAATTCCTTCATGCATAAGTCCACCTATAATAGAAACTTCCCACTTCTGACTCTATGTTTAATTATCTTCAACAGAGGAAGCCCACAAATAATAAAGTAATAAAATAGAAAACTAAATAAATAAACATGCTAGAACAATCAAATTTTGAGACACCCATCTCTCAAGATATCACTTTGCTTAACTTGTTAAAATCTACCATAAGAAACTTGAGTGCCGACCAATTCCCTAGATAGATTTGGGAAGGTTGTCACTTAGATTATTGAGGCTCAAGGAAATCTCTTGCAATTTGGGTAGGTTATAGTTTATATCTTATGGAATTGGTCCCTCAAGCATATTCTTGCTCATTGGCAAGTAATTCAATCTTGTACAATTACTTAGAGACTTGGGAATTTCTCTCAAAAACTAATTGCTTTCTAGGTTTAGTACTCTTAAATCCCTAAGAGAATCGAGTTTAAAGGGGGATCAATCCATTCAAAAGGTTCCAACCAAGATCTAAGTTTTTTAGCATAGAATAGCTCATTAACTCTTGTAGGATTGTTGGAAAAGTGATGCCAAGAATGCATGTAATAGAATTTTATCTATTGATTTAAAACTATGCATGAAATGCATGACAATGTGTGCGTTAAGATATTATTTTAATAGTTATATCTATTATTTTTTAGTTGTGTGTTATAGTCTATTTTAAGGGGCTACAGGCTCTATAAAAGATAATTTCTTGTCTAAAATACAGCCTATAATGAGAACAAATAAGTCTGAGGAAGACCTCGATTGAGGCATGATCATGAAAAACTCTAACTCCTTTCCCATTACTGAGTTCAATGGAAGTGATTATGATTATTGATGTATTAAGATGATGATTTTTTTGATAGGAAAATATTTGTGGGATATTGTAGAAACATGTTATAAAGAGCCAACAAATTGGAACACTCTTACAACTAATGATAGAGAAACTAAGGAGGCTAAAAAGAGGATTCATGCTCAAGCCTTATCTCATATTCAAATAGCTCTAGATAAGAGCTTATTTCCAAGAATTGGAAGTACAAAGATAGCTACAAATGCCTATAAAAATTTACAAGAAGTTTACCAAGGCAACGATCAAGTCAAAGTTGTCAAGTTGCAAACACTAAAGAGAGAATTTGAAAATTTGAAGATGCAAGTGTACATGATAAACCTGCACTTATCAAATATTGACAAATATGAGCATATTAGTCAATTTAAACAAATGAAATAAATCATTCCTATGAGATACTTGAACATGCTAAATATGCAAACAAGACAATAAGAAACCAAATGAAAGCATATAAAAGCATATTCAAACTCTATCCCATAGTGGGAGTGGTGCTCCTTTGATGTGGAAAGAATGTCCTTTCCCACCCCCTTTCAATTAGCTCTTGATCCCTTGATGTGAAGATGACTTTGATGCAAAGAGAGTATGGAATCTAAGCTAAAATGTGATAAAAAAAAATGCAAGTGATTGAGCAATGAACTTAGTAGAGTAACAATGCTTCAAGTTGCGGATCCATTTCGAGTAGAAGAGGCTTCTACTTATAGGAGTGAAGGGTTGAAGAATGAGTGAAATTTGTGAATGTGGGATTAAAAGGAGAGCTAATAGGAATGTGACATTTTTCATAAGGCTAATGGATGAAGTTGGAGCACATTTTGGGGAATGTGCATAGTTAAGAGGATGTAAGAGGATTGAATGCATATGGTTGAGAGTGTAAGAGAATATTGGTGAGGATGTAAAAGAGATTAATGCCCTTGTAAGAGACAAGATGGCATGTGAGAGGAAGTAAGTGCCTTTGTAAGAGGTCTTTATGGGTGTGTAAGAGGCTTTTGGAGGGAAATTGAATGAGGGGGTGGTTGGGAGGAATATTCCTAGGAATATGCCATTTTGAGGATAAATAAGGTAATTAGATAATTAAAAGAAATAAATTTCATGTGTGACTTGGTTAGTTGAACTTGGGTTTAGTTTGACCAAGGTTGAGTCAAAAGCTAGAGAACGGGTAATGAAGATTAGGAGTTAATTAATTCAGGATTAATCAATTTGAAGGGATTAGGGGGTTTATGACTTTTGATTTAAATGATTTGATTTATTAAATCGGATGAGAGGACTTTAGGGTTTTAATTAAATAAATTAGTTTATTTAATTAAACACGATGAACATTAGTGAGCAGGAAGTGAATTAATCAAAATAAACTTAATTACTTGATTAATAGTAGAAGTGATGTTAATTAATCAGAATTAGATGCATAATGTCAGTCGGGCCTATTTGAGTGTCTACAACAAGAAGCTAAGAAATTAAGTGATTATTGTGTAAGAGTAAATGACGCGGTCAAAAAAATGGCTACTCTTGAAGAAACTGTGAACAAGAAGGTTGTAATAAAAAATGTTTTGAGGTCTCTAATGTTAGGATAGGTGACATTATAATTGCTATCCTAAGTTGATTTATGTGTCTCCACGTTCTTTGGAAGAAAAAATTGAGGACATGATGGACAAAATATTAGTGAGCAGGAAGTGAATTAATCAAAATAAAATTAATTACTTGATTAATAGTAGAAGTGATGTTAATTAATCAGAATTAGATGCATAATGTCAGTCGGGCCTATTTGAGTGTCTACAACAAGAAGCTAATAAATTAAGTGATTATTGTGTAAGAGTAAATGACGCGGTAAAAAAAATGGCTACTCTTGAAGAAACTGTGAACAAGGAGGACACGATGAACATTAGTGAGCAGGAAGTGAATTAATCAAAATAAACTTAGTTACTTGATTAATAGTAGAAGTGATGTTAATTAATCAGAATTAGATGCATAATGTCAGTCGAGCCTATTTGAGTGTCTACAACAAAAAGCTAAGAAATTAAGTGATTATTGTGTAAGAGTAAATAACGCGGTCAAAAAAATGGCTACTCTTGAAGAAACTGTGAACAAGAAGGTTGTAATAAAAAATGTTTTGAGGTCTCTAATGTTAGGATAGGTGACATTTTAATTGTTATCCTAAGTTGATTTATGTGTCTCCACATTCATTGGAAAGTTTTTTTGAGGACATGATGGACAAAATATTTATTATTTATTTTCCAATGACAAATTGTAATTGCATTCAAAGAGATGGACCCTTCGTTGTGGTAGTTACAAGGCATCCCGAGAGAATATGATTCCTAGTCGTCCAACTTTCTAGGTTGGGACCACTTGAGTGTGCATGTCCTTCCATGTTATTTGCATGTTTTGCATGCTCTTGCATGGTTGAGTGCACAAGTTTGCATGGTGGTGTGTGATCTTGCATGTAGCCATCAAATCCATCAAAGACTTATGGAGCATACGAGTTTGAATCATTTTGATTGGTTGTGGGTTAGGCGCCACTGTGAAGGCCATGCAATTTTTGAATATTTTATTCCATATTTATGGGATGTCCACTAAGTGGGGCATGGGTTTTGGGATACCTTTTGTGCATGTTTTGCACACACGCCCCGTCGTAGGCAGGGCCCCCCTCTTTTCGCTCCTGATGGGTTGGTTTGCTCCTGTCTCATTTTGCATGCCCATTTTTTTGAGCCTAAATTGGTCATGTGCCTTCAAACGATCAAATTCCCCTGACCAAATTCACCTACTCAATTTTCACCAAGTCTTTTACCTTTGTGGAAGTGCCCCTGTGGGTTTCCCTTCATTTGTTCCTACTGACCTAGCCCCTCCTCACATGCTTCGCGTTTTCCATCATTTTTGGACTTTGGGGACAAGTTTCCCATGAATTTGGGATGTTTTTGGGATGCCTAAGTGAACTACCAAGGTTTCATTAAGTTTCAAGAAGTTGCAAAAATTTCCTTCCAAGACCCGACCCCTCCATGGTATTTTTCGGGAATTCGTCCATCCTTGGCCATTTTGACCTTCTGTCAACCCCTGGCATTCCAGCTTCCAGGACCTGACCCCTCCGTGGCTATTTCCAGGACTCCATCCCTCCTTGGTCGTTTTGATCTTCTGTCGGCCCCTGGTGTTCTGGCTTTCCCAGCCCCTCCATGGCCGTTTCCAGGACTTCGTCCCTCCTTGGCCATTTTGACCTTCTGTCAACCCTCAGCATTTTGGCTTCCGAGTCCCGACCCCTTTGTGGCTGTTTCCAAGACTTCATCCCTCCTTGTCCATTTTGACCTTCTGTTGGCCCTGGCATTCCAGCTTCCGAGATTCTGTCTGCCCCCTAGCATTCAAACTTCTGGGACCTAACCCCTCTATGGCTATTTCTGGGACTCCATCCCTCTTTGGTCATTTTGACCTTCCATCAGCCCCCGACATTCTGGCTTCCAGGACTTGACCCCTCCGTGGCCATTTCTGGAAGTTCGCCCCTTCATGGTTGTTTCCAGAAGTCTACCCCTATGTGGCAATTTGCCTCCCTTCCATCGTCCGCCTTCTGCCTAGCTCCCAAAACTCGGCCCCTCTGTGGCTGTTTCTACAAGTCTGCCCCTCCCTGGCCTTTTCTAAAAGTCCACCCCTTATGGCCATTTCTGGAAGTCTACCCCTCTATGGCCATTTTTTTGGCTTTTGTCTGCCGTCCTTCCGCCCTCTAGCACCCGTACCCTTGAAGCGTGCATTAATGTTTATGGCTCAAATGAGCTCCAAATATGAATATTAAGATCTTTTGGTAATGTATTAATGGATCTAATGCGCGAATTGTAGGATGTGATTAATATTCACCTGAATTATATGTGAATGCACTCATTACGCTATGTGTATGTAGGATTTATGGAGCCTGCTACAGGTCTATTAGGGATGGCCAATCTATTTCATGAAGATGAAAATTTTTGAATGAAGATTCATTTGATTGGTTGGAGAAATGTTGCAAACACATCAAGTAAGAAGGCAGTTTTTAGGCAGTTTTAGCTACAGTAAAAGGGAAATCAGCAAGAGGACAAAATTGCTACAATGACTGGCCACTAGATGACAAAGAAAGGAAAAGATAAAAGATGTATTTTAAATTGCCATATATTAAGGGGTAGGTGAAACCCTAATGTAAACAAATATGGGCCATTTGTTGAAATTAATCCTAGCCATTCATTTGGGCTTTGGAAAACTATAAGTAGGGGTCTCCCCCTCATTTGTAAAAGGTTGGAGAGCTGGTGTAAAAAGCATTTGTAGCAATAAAAGACAACATTGCATGATTTTATGGATGTTATCTTTGATTTTTCTCATCTTGCATGCATGATTCTACTTCTATGTTAGTTTTAGTGTTATTTTTTTGAATGGAAGTGGTGATGGTGTTTGTTGCTATAGTATTTGATGAACTTCCAGCTCATGCTTTTTGTGATTTGTTGATGATGAATCACTTTGTAAAGCTAGTCTGATCTATTTGACATTGCTACAACTAACTTCTATTGTGTGTTTATGAGGTGAATGCATAATCTAAAAATCTGCAGTCCTTAGAAGATTGCACTAGTTTTGTGTAATTGTAGGTTCTCTTGGTCAAGCAAACTTAGTTTTAGGGAGTTTTTCTATTGTAGCAGCCTCCATGATTACTGTTCATTTGTAGTTTCAAGTCTAGGAACTTCCTCTCTTCCCTGCCCTTTTGAATTTTCTTTTAATAGTGACTTAGGCAAGGTTTGTTGCACATTGTAAATCTAAATTTGAAGCTAAAAGTGGAGTTCTAGACTATTGTCCTAAACCTACAGCAATTGTGCAACCATCTTCCCATCCAAAGAACTCCATTTGAAAATCCAACTTTCCACACGTTGTAACTCATCTGTAAGTCCACCTTGTGATTCTAGCAAATCACATCAAACAACTGAGATATTCCAAGCACTATCAAGACCTGACATTAGAGACCTTGGGATAGTGTTCTGCAATTTGATTGTGGAAGATTGTCTTTCAAGAGAGGTGATGCACCTACGCACTACCTGTGTTGAGAAGTGCATAAAAACACATCAACAAAACTGGTGCTAGAAGGAGGGCGGACATGTTGAGGCTACAAAGCTGAAAGTTTGAAGTTGAAAAGAACCTTCAAAGTGAAATTTGAGATAGGAAGATCTCTTTACTTGTTAGAAATATCAAAATTAGAAAATTTTGAAGGAAAACAAGAGCTAAGTTGAAACGGAATAGCATTTGCAAATCAACATTACTCAGTTGCATGTAGATTTGAACAAGAGATTGAAGAAACCATTGCAACAGTTTGCATCAGCGAACAAGTGCAAGATTCATTGCACTCGCAGACACAACAAATTAGGGTGTCTAACATTCTTGGAGAGAGTCCAAAGAGTCTTGCAAGGAGAAATTCCCTTTTGGGAAATATACCATCCCTTGGCCCCTAGAGACCCATAGGAAGAATTGTAAACCATGTAGCCAAGGCACTCAAGGAGTTGATCCAGAAACATTTGAGCAGCAAAGATGAACCAAGATTGGAGGAAATATTGATGTCTAGTTGGTGCAAATTTCACAATGCACCCCACTCTGAATTCACTTGCTCATCATGCAGAAACATCATCACTCAAGCCAAGGGTTATTCAGACAAGTTGGAGCAGCTAACTGTCAAGGAGGACGAGTCACCCCATGAGGCCAAAGAGTTGTCAACATCAGAAGGACAACACATCGAAGAGGAACCAAGGGATTCAACACAAACTAGTGTTGGGACAACGAACGTTAACGCTAAAAATGAAAAGGAAGGAGCTAATTTTTGTAGGACAGTAGAAATTTGTGATGAAAATTCAGTTGGGAGGGAGTTGGAAAGCCTTTCCTCTATCAAAAAAGAGCAATCCTCCACTCTAGAAGAAGAACCATTGGCAGTTGAGGATGCATCAAAAAAGTCTGCAATAGTGTATACTGGAGTAGCCAATGAAAATGTTGAAAATCAGAAAGAGGAAGAGGTTGACAGCTTCAGAATAGCAAAAAATGATGACGAGAGTATAAGTGAAATCAGATTAGAAGACCTCTCCTTCATCAATGACAATGATCGAGAATCTTAAAAAGAAAGTTTGGAGGAGTGGGAACAACCACTCGCCATGGTTTTCTACCATCAAGATTCTTTTTCAAGTGATGATGAGAACCCAGTAGTGGAAAGATATGACCAACTCATCTTCAGATTAGCAAAGGATTGTTCAGAGCTGAAATACCAAGTGGATTTGGAGGTGCTACTACTACCGAATTGGTGCAAACTTCATGATTCATCACACTCAGAGTTCACATGCAGACTATACCAAGAAGTCATCAAACAAGTCAAAGAACAAGCAAGGCAACCAAGCACACCACTTCCTATACTTGCTTCAAGGATGGAACGTGAGGATCAAGAGCCTAAGCCAAGTGACAACCTAGCTGAAGGTAGTCCTCAAGAGGATGTTGGGACAATAATAGAAGAAGGACAACAATGCAATCTTGAGCTTCCGAGCGATGAATTAGATCAAACGAGAATGTTGTCCACAAGTCATCAAGAATTTCTTCCCCTTGAAGAGCATTTGTGTACCATGGAAGATGGGATTTATGGTGAGTCCTTGGAGGGGGATTGTGTAGTGAATTTTGGTCCCCTTGATGGGGTACCATCAATTGATGACTTCTTTCCATTGGGAGTTGTACTACGGAGGTATGCTCATGTTGAGGAAGAGCACATCCCAGAAGACGGTAGTGACGAAGACATGCTCCTTGAGCCTCCAAACAATGATACACTAGAGTTTCCAAATTAGGAGAGGGGTTCCTTCTCTATCTATAGCAATAGTGAACAAGAGGAAATGAGTGAACGTCATAATGAGATGCATGAACAATAAAGAGAAGAAGATAAAGGTGGAGGTGTTTTGATGGCTGCCAACAAATATGACAAGCTTGGTCAACTGTAGGTTGCAACTAAGGGTCCTTCTGCCTCTTGATTTTCCTTTGCAACCAAAGAGCTACAATGAGGAAGATTCGTGCATGTCACCGTCCCATGACATTGAACATCACAAAAGTCAGGTCAACCATTGGGAGAGGAAATGGGACAGCATGCTACCTTTTGAAGACAGCCACCAAGAGGACACCAAGTTTGCAAATGATCGACAAGACAAAGTGTTCCTCCTTGCAGAACAACCAATTGGGACTATAGATCCCACACAAGGATTGGAAGAGGCATTCGTTGCCCCATTCTCCCCACCCTATCCCTACCCAAGATTGAAGATGTTGCATCCTCCACTATGCCCGCCTGAGGTTGATGATGCACCAAACAATGATGTGGTGTGCACTCTCGACCATCAAATGCTATAGTCATCACACGACACCATCCAGGTTTTATCTTTCCTCACTCCTCTGCATACTTATAGCTACATGTTTCATTTTGATTATGGGAGTGAAGGGAGATGAATATGTTTATGGATTAACCATGGGTTTGATGAACGTCCTTAATTACTGATTTTCCTTTACCATGTCATTAAGTTTGAGTGTTGTAATGTGAAACTTTATTTTTCTAAGTATAAAGATAAATATGCATGGTTAAGAACTATAATGATCACCCATCTGCTTATGCATGCATTGTGAAATCTAATGGGCATGAGTGTCAGTTTTCCTTGCTTGAACGTAGTGCCTTGTAAATACCTTTGTACATAGCCCATTTTGAGTAGTGTAGGTTTCCTGTAAATATTCCACTTTCCTACTTTCCTTCGGCTAGTTGGTTTGTTGTAGGTTGTTTGCTTTAGAGTAGTTTCTTTTATGTTTGCTTTCGCTGTCCAACTTTGTTTAGTTTAGGTGTTTGCTCTTTGTTTGCTTTTGTTTTCTTTTTGTTAGTTGTCGTTGTGTTGTTACTTTGCTCAGGGTCCCTCTGCTTTCAGCTAGGCACATCTATGCGCACAACAACTGTTCTTATTGTCTAGGGATGTTCTATGTATTTCTTCATCAAACTCTTATCAAGTTTTCAAAGTGGACGGTGATGATCTTTTGTTAGTGTCAAGTAATCTAGGTGTTTGATTTAAAGCAGATAAGCTGTTGGTTGGTCTCATTCCTGGTGAATGCTAAAATCTTATATCTTTACACACTTTAAGAATCTGAAGGTTTTTGTAGGTCCTTGGCAAAGTCTGGTTAAGTGAAAAATCTAAAATTCTACTTCAACACCACTGTGATTCTCAGCCCTAAGTGCGAGCTTCATTGCTTGCGGGTTGAAGTAAAAGAATAAAAAAGAAACAATCAAAAGAAAAGAAAGGAAATGTTGAAAATCAAAAGAAAATAAAATTCAACCTATTCGGAGGTTACGAATAACTCTACCGGGGCTATGGACACCCGATTGGCAGTAGAGCAATGTTCGGGAGAATCACATTGACAACCTCATCGGGGCTATGGACGCTTGATTGGTAGTGAGGCAATGTCCCATATGCTTTTGGAGTTAGAATAAAATACATAGCTTAACTTGATGGAGCTTAGGTTCTTGCAGCAACTAAAGGATGGGAATTAACACAATCACACACACTTGGATTTTTAAGTATACTGAAGGTTGGATTAACTAGTCGTTTTGATCCTTTGGTCGAGTGTCTGGTTTGTTTGCCTGAGCGTGAAGTCGGAACCAGAGATTTTGGGTTCGTTATTTTAGTTTGTTATCAAAATGCTTTGGGGCATTTACCTAATGAGTTGCCATTTGTTGTGCATGTTTTTCACACATGCCCTGCCATAGGCAAGGGTCCCCTCTTTTCACTTCCGATGGGCTGCTTTTCTCTCGTCCCATTTTGCGTGCCCCTTTTTTTGAGCCTAAATTGGTCATGTGCCTTCAAACAATCAAATTCCCCTAACCAAATTCACCTACTTGAGTTTCGCCAAGTCTTTTACCTTCAAGGAAGTGCCCCTACGGGTTTCCCTTCATTTGTTCCTGCTGACTTGGCCCCTCCTTGGATGCTTCACGTTTTCCATCATTTTTGGACTTTAGGGACAAGTTTCCCATAGATTTTGGATTTTTTGGGATGCCTAAGTGAATTGCCAAGGTTTCGTTAAGTTTCAGGAATTTGCAAAAATTTCCTTCTAGCACCCAGCCCCTTTGTGGTCATTTCTGGGACTTCCCTCCTTGGTCGTTTTGACCTTTCGTCGACCCCCGGTGTTCCAGCTTCTGGGACCTGGCCCCTTCGTGGCCATTTCTAGGACTCTGTCCCTCCTTGGCCATTTTGACCTTCTGTCGGCTCCTGACATTCCGGCTTCTAGGACCCGGCCCTTCCATGGCCGTTTCTAGGACTTTGTCCCTACTTGGCCATTTTGACCTTCTATCGGCCCCCGACGTTCTGACTTTTGGGACATGACCCCTCCATGGCCATTTTCGAGACTCCATTCCTCCTTGGCCATTTTGACCTTCCGTCGGCCCCTAGCATTCTAGCTTCCAGGACCTGGCCCCTCCATGGCTGTTTCTGGGACTCCATCCCTCCTTGGCCGTTTTGACCTTCCGTCATCTCCTGACGTTCTGACTTCCAGGACCTAGCCCCTCCATGGCCATTTCTGGGACTTCATCCCTCCTTGGTTGTTTTGACCTTCTATTAGCCCCTGACGTTTTGGCTTCAGGGACCTGACCCGTCTATTGCCAGTTCCAAAATTTTTCCCCTTCATGGTTGTTTTCCAAAAGTTTGCCCCTCCATGGTCATTTTCCTCCCTTCCCTAGTCTGCCTTCCACCCAGCTCCTAGAACCCGGCCCCTCCATGGCCATTTTTTCGGCTTCCATCTACCATCCTTCCGCCCTCTAGTGCCCACACCCTTGAAGCGTGCATTAATGTTTATGGCCCAAATGAGCTCCAAATATGAATATTAAGATCTTTTGGTAATGTATTAATGGATCTAATGCGCAAATTGTAGGATGTGATTAATATTCACCTGCATTTATATGTGAATGCACTTATTGCACTGCGTGTATGTAGGATTTATGGAGCCTGCTACGGGTTCGTCAGGGATGGCCAATCTATTTCATGAAGATGCAAATCTATGAATGAAGATTCATTTGATTGGCTGGAGAAATGTTGTAAACACATCAAGTAAGAAGGCAGTTTTTAGGTAGTTTTAGCTATAGTAAAAAGGAAATCAGCAAGAGGACAAAATTACTACAGTGACTGGCCACTAGATGACAAAGTAGGGAAAAGACAAAAGATGTATTTTAAATTGTTGGATATTGAGGGGTAGGTGAAACCCTATTGTAAACAAATTTGGGTCATTCGTTGTAAATTAATCCTAGCCATTCATTTGGACTTTGGAAAACTATAAATAGGGGTCTCCCCCTCATTTGTAAAAGGTTGGAGAGTTGGTGTAAAAAGCATTTGTAGCAATAAAAGACAACATTGCATGATTTTATGGATGTTATCTTTGATTTTGCTCATCTTGCATGCATGGTTCTACTTCCATGTTAGTTTTAGTGTTAGTTTTTTGAATGGAAGTGGTGATGATGTTTGATGCTATAGTATTTGATGAACTTCCAACTCATGCTTTTTGTGATTTGTTGATGATGAATCACTTTTTAAAGCTAGTCTGAGCTATTTGACATTGCTACAACTAACTTCTATTGTGTGTTTATGAGGTGAATGCACAATCTGAAAATTTGCAGTCCTTAGAAGATTGCACTAGTTTTGTGTCATTGTAGGTTCTCTTGGTCAAGAAAAACTTAGTTTTAGGGAGTTTGTCTACTGTAGCAGCCTCCATGATCACTGTTCATTCGTAGTTTCAGGTCTATGAACTTCCTCTCTTCCCTGGCCTTTTAACTTTTCTTTTAATAGTGACTTAGGCAAGGTTTGTTGCACATTGTAAAGCTAAATCTAAAGCTAGAAGTGGAGTTCTAGACTGATGTCCTAAACCTGCAGCAATCACGCAACCATCTGAACCCATCCATAGAACTCCATTTGAAAATCCAACTTTCCACACATTGTAACTCATCCGTAAGTCTGCCTTGTGATTCTAACAAATCATATCAAATAACTGAGATATTCCAAGCACTTTCAAGATCTGACATTAGAGACCTTGGGATAGTGTTTTGCAATTTGATTGTGGAAGATTGTCTTTCAAGAGAGGTGATGCATCTATGCATTACCTATGTTGAGAAGTGCATAAAAAACACATCAACAATACCATTTGTGGTATTCTCTCCCAAAAAAGTACATATATTGGAGCCTTGGGATGGTGGTTTAGTATGAGTTCTTTGCAGGTTGTCAAGATGACAAAGTGTTGCCAGATTATAGAGAAGATTGTTGTATTGATGAAGTGTTTCAAGTTATTCTTTGATTTCCAACATTTTGTATTAGAGCTAATAGTTTTGTTAAGAGAGGGACACCTTTCTTTTGAGTGTTAAGGTTTTTTGGTTGTAGTGGGAGCTTGTGCATTATGGGATTTGTAGATTTTTGAAGAAGATTGAAAACCATGGCCTCTACCTCTCGCCTAGATATTGAGAAATTCAATGGCATTGGCTACAAGATGTGGAAGTTGAAGATAGAGGATCTCCTTGAAGAGAGAGATCAGTGGTTTCCAATTTCAAACCAAACAAAACTAGAGAAAATGTCCAATGATGATTGGAAGAAAATGGTAAGAAGGCATGTGGAACCATTCGGTTGTGCCTTGTAAATGTTGTCCTCTTGAATTTTTTAGAAGAAGTCACCACATACAATTTTTGGAAGAGGATAGGTGATATCTATCAAACTAAAAGTTTAACTAATAATTTGTATCTCAAAAGACATTTGTATTCTCTGAAAATGAAAGATGGTTCAATTCTATTGTAGAACATTTAAATGCTTTTAATATGATTTTAAGTCAACTTGCATTAGTAGATGTTAAGTTAGAAGAAGAAGATAAACGTATTTTTTTGCTTTTCTCTTTACCTGAATCTTCAAAAAATCTAATTGTTTCCATAAGTAGTTGTGGTATAGAACTGAAGATGGATAGTCTCATTGCAATACTTCTTTTGAAAGAGGTGAGGACAAATTCTATGAATGTGGGCTCCCAAGATTCCTTCCATGTGCAAGGAAGGTCCAAATAAAAGGGAGGGCCTCAAGGGGACAAGAAGAGAGACAAGTCTAAAGAATGTTCTAAAACCCTTGGGAAGAGTAGAGTAAAGTGTTGGGATTGTGGTAAAAGAGGGCATGTGAAAAAGGAGTGCAGGAACAAGAAAAAGAGTTTGGATGCTAGCACGAAAAAGTCCTCTGAAGATGGTGATTTTCACGCTTTGTTTATTTTTGCTAACACTATTAGTAATGATGTTTGGCTTATTGATTCAGGTGCCTCCTACCATATGACTCCTCACAAGGGGTGGTTTACTTCATATTTATCTTATGATGGGGAAAAAATTTTCCTTGGTGATGACAACACGAAGAAGATTATTGGTAAGGGAAAGGTATAGTTGTGTTTCACTGATGGGAGGGTTAAAACCCTTGATCATCTTTTACATATTCTAGGGTTTGCAATAAATTTAATTTTAGTATCTAAGTTGAGTGATTCTAGAATGCATGTGGCATTTGACAAGTTTGGTTGTGGGTTGGTAAGAAGGAGTTTGGTGATTGTTAAAGGATCTTGGATAAGGAATTTATTTAGGCTTAAAGCCTCCAATTTTTATAATTCTACCAATGTAACTAGCACTAAAAATGCATGTATGTTGTGGCACCATAGATTGGATCACATAAGTGAAAAAAGTCTTAAGACTATTTTGAATAAAAAGTCAGTCAACGTTCTTTCTGATTATTCTATTGGTAAAAATTATTTTTGTGAGCATTGTGTGTTTGGTAAACATAATAGATCATCATTTCCTAATGGGAATAATAAAGCTAAGAGATTATTAGAGATCATTCATTTGGATGTGTTTAGACCAATGGATGTTGACTCTTTTGGAAAATCTCATTATTATGTTACTTTCATTGATGACATGTGTCAAGGCACACCTGGATTTATTTTATGCATACAAAATTGGAATTTTTCACTAAGTTTAAGGAATTTAAAGCCTTAGTTGAGAAGAAAATGGATTATAAGATAGGGTGTTGAGATTTGACAATGGGGGTGAATATTGTTCTAGGGAATTTGATGAGTTTTGCAAGCATGTAGGTATTGTTCAAAAAAATACTACACCTTATACACCTCAACAAAATGGGGTAGTATAAAGAATGAATTGAACCTTAATGGAGAGAGATACGAGCATGTTGAGTGGTGTTAAGCTTGATAGATTCTTTTGGGTAGAAGTTGTAAGTACTGCATGATATTTGGTTAATAGATCTCCTTGTTCAACTCTTGTTGATAAAACTCCTTATGAAGTCTGGATAGTTAGAAAACCTTCTATTTCACATTTAAGGGTCTTTAGTTGTGAGGCTTTTGTTCATGTTCCTCAAGAGAAGCATTCTAATTTGGATACAAAAGCACATAAATGCATCTTTATTGGTTATAGTGAGAATGTAAAAGGTTATAAACTTCGGAATCCACTAACCTATAAAATGGTTTTCTCTAGAGATGTGATTTTCAGGGAGTTTAGAGCTTACTCAGGTGAAGAACAACCAAAGGAGAAAGATAAGAAAAAATAGTGCACTTTGAGACAAAGATTGAGAAACAAGAAGATGCACTTGTGAAAGAACAGCCAGATGGATTTGAGGATGGAGAAGAAGAAGAGGGTTCAGAAAGTTCAAATGATGTATAGAATGAGTATGTAGATGTTTATTGTCTATGAGCAGTAAATTTTGAATGAAATACTTAATGCTTATGAAAAATTCTATGAGCCTTGATAGGTGTTATGGATATTCCTCCCCTGTGAGGATGTGTTATTCTTTGGTGTTTGTTTATTTATCTTCAGTGAATATTGAAATTGCAGTGAGTCGAGTTGGCTTACTATTGATAGTCCAATCTGTGAGTCATGATATTGATCGTTAGTTAATTTACTTTCCAACATAGTTATTATTTTTAAATCATTTTCAATCCCATCTATTTTCATGGATATGGATAAATGTTAGTTTGCCTTTCCTGCTTTCTAGTTAAAAGCATGCCCCTAGACAATTTCTTAAAATTCAAAAAATTAAAATTTTATTTGAAGAGGGAGTTTTAACTCAACTAAAATTCAAAAGATGATCACCTATACAATGGTGATCTCTCCAAGTGTTGGTGATCGATTATTTCTTCTTTTAGGCAGAAAAGAGTCAATTTAAGTTAATAATTTAAAGGATAAATCTGTCACCAACAAGGAATTGTGAAGAAGATGTGTTCATACGTTTATTTGTTGAAAACCTCATCGTACCTACTAAAAAATGGTTTCAAAACCTAAAAGATGAAAGTATTACATGTAGAAATTATGGATGTTGAATCACCCTATGAAGCTATAGCCTTCAAAGGATATTTTCCAAGAAGAAAATCACCCACAAAGAAAGTGTTGCAACTTAGGCATACAAATTTAGATTCTATTATGAGATTGATCTAGAATGATTTACAAATGTACAAATTCCTTCCTTATATAAGCAAGGTTGAGATGTAGATGTTATATGATGCTAACATGTGTCTTGATCTAACAACATGTGACAACTAACTAACTACCTAGAATGATGTGAAGATAGGATAAGGCTTCTAGAAAAGACAACTCATCCTTCTAGAAGGAACCTTTTATACTAAATACATGTGAAGGGGGATGGCTCCATTATAACTAATTTCCTAGTGAATGCAACCTATGAATTAATTAAAATAATATTTCTAAGTAAACTTATGCAAGTGTAATTAAATATTAATTACACCGACACCCCCCATAAGTGAAACTTAGGGAGGAAATGAAAGTGCAATGATTATGCAATGATGGAATGATGGATCTTGACTATATGATGGCCATTTTAGGTACCCATTTACAAATGAAGATGAAATGCAACTAATCTCTAACAAGCAGAGCAAAGGGGAAAACCTAGTGGGAAGAAAACCCCTCTCAAAAAGGAGATGAAATGCAAATAAGTGAGGAAGGATGAGGACTCCATAATACCCCCAAAGTACACTATTTGTCACATAGATATATTACAATCAATATTCCCCCATAGGATGGAAAGAGAGAGACTATGTATCCCTCCTACAATGTATAATCACCTACAAAAATGGTAAGTGCATGAAGACAAAACATGATCTAATGTTGACAAACAACTTGTCTCCCTTTCAGAAGAAACAAAACCAAGTTGAAATGCATGGATGCTTCCCACTATGGATAGGGATTGAAGGAAGGGAAGATGAATATGGATGATGATGATATATTTGAAAAGTGCTCATGTGTATCCTTTCCCAAGGAAGATGAAGATACCATAATCAAATCAGGTACATGCCTAATCAAAGAAGAAGGTGACAAACCAAGACTATGTGGAAATTGATGCTAAAAAAGATCCAAAGATAGAAATACAATTATCCTTCCATTGAAGGAATATATGGAGACTAGATTGGCCCCCAAGAATGAAGTGTCCTCAAAACCACTAAAAGAAGTCTGAAGCAAAAAAGATGTCCAAACCACATGTATCCCACTCGAAAGAAGCAAATCCAATGGTAGATGTTGAAGAAACTCCAACTCCATAATGAAATGGGAGGGAAGAAGCCTCATATATGAAATCTCTAAAGAGGAACCAAGCACCTCCAAGGTAGTCTCAGGATCCCCAATCAGGGTCAAAACAAAGGAATGTGTAGACTCAAGAAAATTATTCAAAGTAGAATCTACATAGAGGAGAGATATCCCCTCAAGAATTTCCTCCAAACCCATAGAAGTAGCCAAGTCAAAAATACCTGAAAAAATCCATCATGTGATTCAAAGTCTAGAAATTGAATATGTCTTGATGAATAGGAATGATGGAAGCCTAAATCAATGACTCTGGACAAGGAAACACTGAAGGTGAAGGTATATCAATTATCTCTAATGGAGAAGAAGGAGCATCTGAAGAAACCTTGTCAACCTCTTTGGAAGATTCAAAGTATTCCAAACAATCAAAATCCTACACAACAATATCATCATAGGGTCTCCTATCTGAAGAATGAAGAAGCACATGGAATTCTGAATCATGATCATCAGGAATGGTGGAGTATTAGGATCTCCATATAGTTCCCAAATCTTAGTCCAAAGAATGTGAGGACAATCACAATGATCAATAGCTTTCAAAACATCATCAATAACATGCATTGCAATAACCCCTAAAATAGCATACCTTTGACAATTCCAAGAAAATTTGTGGATACAATTATCAGGAGGGGGAACCAGATCATACAAATGTGGCACCAATTGAAGTGATTGAAGATGGTTTATTATACAATTTCTCCATTGTTTATAGTTTCCCTTTCCCAACAATATTAGTGAAGGATGACTTGAAAACCCATAACAAACTATGAAAAATCTCCAATATGACAAAGATATTGACTTTCAACAACAAATAAAACTTCCAAATAATGATATGCAACTGAAAAGATGCCTCCCAAATCAAAAAATCCTTCATCAAATTTTAGGATGTCTACGTAATTAAACAAACGCACCAAATTGGAAAAAACCAATGCAAAACACCTAGAGCTAAAATTGAAAAAAAGGTTCATGGACTGATAAAAAAAGCATTGAAATACCTTCCTAATGCTGCTAGAAGCACTGATTTTTGATAATATGATTGGAAGATATGAGCTTTTGAGTCCAAATTACGGTTTTGACTTCATTTGATTGTATCTTTTTGGCAATAAATTCTAGAAAATGGAGGGAACCACTAGAAATTTATCTGAAATGCCTTTCTAACGTTATCTCGTTTGCCTATTTTTGAGATCGTGGTGAAAAGATATGCCCCTCAAAATATCTCTACCCTATTAGGGCCTAGCAGGATAATTGGGTGCAAAAAATTAGCACCTGGGCAAAAAAAATATGCCCTTGGTCCTTTATGTGTCCTTAGGCTATAGTGGTATTTTTTTAAAAAATTCTCCCCTCTTGGGACTGGTGGCAGAGCAAAGAGACCTGACGGAGAAATGTTTGAAGGGTGGCGCCACATAGGATGAGTGGAGCCTATGGTTCTAAATATGACTGTGACTTGGCTAACAAGGCTAGAGTTGGACGTTGAATGGGGTGGTTGGCATGGAGAAAGTTGGTGACGAGAGAACAACGCTAGTTACTGGAGAACGAGGTGCGGTGAACGAACCGGCGGTGGATGAGACTGTTGATGGGACGGGCCCCCCAAGTGACTGACAATATACTCCTTCCATGCAAATGATTAATGCAGCCGATAACGAATATCCTACATACAGGATTTAAGGGAGCCAACAAGGAAAAAAATTTAAATAATGCCTTAATGGAAATTCAAAATTTAAATGTTGACTTATAATATATATCCACAGAGATTTAAAAAAAATCAACCCTATGTATGTCGACTATGTAATATTATTATCGCTGAAATATAAAATAAACCCCTATATAATAGTTGCTCCAATATATATTTTTTTCCAAAACTATTGAAATGAACCCAAATTTTTTATGAAAGAAATAGCCTGTAACTAAAAAAAAAAATTCACATAGTACAATAGATGGAAGTGATTTTTTTTGCAGACCATACAGATCGTACGAATAGCAAACCCTAACTGAAAAATACTTCTGATGGCTCCCATGTAGATGTCTCTGATTTTGATGAATGAATAGGTGATCCTAGGGTTTTGAAGCCTTCTGAAGATAATGGTGAGCTTGATTGGACTCAATCTGCTCCAAAAATTAGTTGGTCCCAAGGTGGAGCCAACTAGCCTACAACAAAAACCTTCAAGCCTACAATGAATCTCTCTACCGCAACTTTCTTGATCTTGAGATGAGTCTTCAATGGACAACCTCTAATACCATGTAGAAATTATGGATGTTGAATCACCCTATGAACCTATAGCCTTCAAAGGATCTTTTCCAAGAAGAAAATTACCCACAAATAAAGTGTTGCAACTTAGGAATACAAAATGAGATTCTATTATGAGATTGATCTAGAATGATTTACAAATGTACAAATTCCTTCCTTATATAGGCAAGGTGGAGATGTAGTATGCTATATGATGCTGACATGTGTCTTGATCCAACAACATGTGACAACCAAATAACTACCTAGAATGGTATGAAGATAGGATAAGGCTTCTAGAAAAGACAACTCATCCTTCTAGAAGAAATATTTTATCCTAAATACATGTGAAGGGGGATGGCCCCATTATAACTAATTGCCCAATGAATGCAACCTAGGAATTGATTAAAATAATTCATGCCTAAGTAAACTTATGCAAGTGTAATTAAATATTAATTACACCAACATTACAAACTAGGACAACTTAAAGGGAAAGTTTGTTATGATATTTAAAACTACAAATGTAGGTAATCTATATCTCTATTTTTTCAAATCCAAAAGAAAGAAGGTGAACCTATAATATATTTTATAGAAATATTCAATAAATCTCTGAATAAAATTCCTTAGGTAGATCATCCAAACAAAGAAAATCATTTGTGTACCTTCATCTCTGCATTACATCCCAAAGCTATATTTTTCTTGAAGAGGAATATGGTTCATAATATAAAAATTGCACAAAAAGAATCCACTAAGATTGAAGATGACTTGATTCTATGTTGGTTATTGAAAGAAAAAGACACTAAGAGATGTATTCCAAAAGTTTCAAGAAATGAATCAATAAGGAGGTCTTTCATACATAATCAGAATGATCCACTTGAAGAGCATGCTTATACGCAATGCAATGTCAATGCAAAAAGGATGAAGTTAATGTTACCTTTAGATGGTTCTCTAAATATCATATTAATAGGTGATGAATATTCATTTAAGAATGATCTAGTAAAATCAACAATAAAATCATATGTTATACAACATGCAAAAATGTATCGTTTGTATGTTGAGGATGGCGATGATGATTCAAAAATATTTCTTGAATATCATAGAGGTAATGCTACTTTCATCCCTAGAGGAAATATTGGCAATAACTGCATTTAGTTAGAAGGTGTAGAAACTATTTCCACTCTAGTGACAACAACTATTGAATATTCTTTTTCCCATATAAGAAACCAATAGGCTTGCATACTACTTGAATATGAAACTTTCAGATTTCCTAAAGAATGTAATGGATAAGAATCATTGGAACAAATGAGCATAGAAAGTCATAAAGATATCAAAGAATGATTTGAAGAAAAGAACATTGAAGATGAAGGTCAACAAGTATCTCATTTTGATACATGTTCAATCTAAGTTTGCAGAGCATTCAAGGTTCAAAATAATCCAAATTTTAAGGTAGATGGCTCCATGTTAGATACTATTGATTCATTTTTTATTTTTCCCCATGTTGACTTAAAAGAAGAAGAATATATGCATACATTTAATAATTGTTCTGACCCCAAACAAATGGAAGGAATAAAGAATAATTTTGGGAATTGTACAAAAACTAGGGAAGGTGATATGGGTAGTCATGAAAGAATTATAAATGATCATAAAAATAATAATACTCAGTCTTAAAAAAATTTATTCCATGTTGGTACCTAGAAATGTCTGATGAGGATTTGCTACATGGAGGAATCATTGTGTCCCCTTTGTAGCTTATTGAAGAAGATACTCTAATTAATAGATATAGATACATAATTGTCATCAGTTGACCATATAATTCTTAAGCCAATCAATGCAAAGAAAATAAAATGTATTATATCTTAGATGATTCTATGTTCATTAATGTTGCAATTGATGATCAAGAGTCTTGAGTTGTTTCAGAAGAAGTTAATTCACATCAAGTTTTGCATGAAAAAGATATAGCCCAAGATTGCTCTATCTTTCATTCAAATAATTATAAGTACATTCAAGGATGGGATATCAATGAAGTTGATGCATTATATGAAAATATTTTCAATGACATGCAAGATGATTCAACATGATCAAGCAAGTTGTAGAAGTATATAATAAAGAATGGCTATTTGGGCATAATATATTTCTCAAATATTTTTAAAGGTTATTATTTTCAAATCCCTTACCATTAAAGTTTCAAGGTGGTTGTTGGTTTTGCATGTACTCTTTGGTCACCATCCATTGTTTCGTAAAGGAACGTATTTTTCCCAACATGTTAATGGATTCACATGATAATCTTAGAGCAATTTGAGGTAGGAGTAGCTACCATGTTCATAAGTAGGAGGTTTTTGTTTATCTTTGCTTTTGTTTCAATATTGCATGTTCTATTTTTGACATGTGTCAATCTCTCCAGCCAATTTGTTGTTATCCCTTTGACTTTTTTTCCCAAAGATTAAGGCACTAATCCTTTACAAAGACTCTAGGTTCCCTTTATGTCTTTTGCAGTCCTTGTCCCTAGTCAAAGCCTTCTATTAGCCTTATTTTTAAACTCGCCAAAGTTAAAAGATTTACATATGAATCCTTGTGTCAATTATTTTATAGTAAAAATTGCCTCAATTACCCTTGAGAGTTTAATATTTTTCCATTTTGAAAAACCCTCGTGGTTTCAACAAGGACACTCAAAACCAACGATGCCAGTAACTAAATACCAAAATATGTTGAGGAATGGTACAAAATCCTTTTACAGTGGTGTTCATGACTTCATTTCACCTAATTTGGCAAGTTTTTAGACTAAAATTCCTTCTATTTTAGAATATTGAAAAGTTCAATTTCTCAATAGGCGAGTCACTTTGAAACATGCATTGTCCATTGTGTGAGTCACTTTGAAACTTGTGATGATAAATATATTTACCAATAGATTTTTGGTGACTCTACTAGGGAAATAAAGTGTTAGTGTATTTTATTCCTCAAGTATCTAAGGATGGCTCCCCTAGAATGGATATTGGTGACTCTGTAAAAGTTAGATACCCATCGTCATTATTTTCAATCTTGCATCATGGATTAAAATCCCTCTCATCCATGGGGAACTCACATATTCCCTTTAGCCTTGATTTAATACACCTAGCCTTACCTACATGATTATGAAATCATTTCCCAAAGTTCACTAGAGAGAAATCTCAAGATGTTGATAATCATATTCTAGCATTTACAACTTCTTGTGGGATTTTGGGAGTTAGTAAAGAAGATGTGTTCATACGTTTTTCTATTGAAATTCTTGTCATACCTACTATAAAATGGTTTCAAAACCTAAAAGATGAATTTATTATAAACTAGAACAACTTGAAGGAAAAGTTTCTTGGGAGATTTAAAACTACAATTGATGTAGGTAATCTATATATCTTTGTTTTCAAAATCCAAAAGAAAGAAGATGAACCTATAAGATATTTTGTAGAAAGATTCAGCAAATATTTAAAGAAAATTCCTT